>RCUC01001857.1:0-59943 GCA_003697995.1 Taxidea taxus jeffersonii | reverse complement strand
AAGGAAATATACAGCATTGAGTACTTGGATTACAGTAGAACAATAGTAAAATCAATGATCTATACTTCTACCTTATGACACTAAAAAAATACCAAATTTAATCCAAAACAAGCAGAGGAAGTACATAATAAAGAACAGAAATCAATGAAATTAAAATTAGAAAAATACTAGAGAAAAATCAATGTAGCTAAAAGTTGGTTCTTAGAAAATATCAGTGAAATTGATAAATCTCTGATCAGAGTGATCATTAAAAACAGAGCAGACAGAAATTTCCAATATCAGAAGTGAAAGCAGGGAAAACACTATGGAGCATGAAGTTACTAAATGGAAAATATGGGAATATTATAAACAATTTTATCCCCATAAATTCAAATTTAAGTTAAACAGCAAGAGAGAGAGACACACACACATACACACACACACAGATGAATAGGATAGAATTGAGAGCACTGAAATAGGCCTATAAAAGGATATGATCAATTGACTTTTGACAAAGCCAAATCAATGGATAGTCTTAAACAAATGGCACTGAAAAAACTGGAATTCATATCCAAAATCAAAAAATGAGCAAATCAGAAACTCTCAACCTATACTTTTCCCCATATACAAAAATTATCTCAAAATCAATCACAATCTTAAATGTAACACCTCTATAACTTTATAAAACTTTTAGAAGCAAACCAAAGTGATAATCTCTATGACCTTGGGTTAGACAAAGATTTCTTAGACATGATACCAAAGAACAATCCATTTTAAAAATTGATAAGTTGGATTGCACCACATTAAAAACACTGTTTGTAACTGTTAAGAAAATAAAAAGACTGCCACAAATTGGGAGAAAATATTTGCAAAACACTTATCTGGTAAGGTCTCTTACCTAGAATAAATCAACAAAACTAACAGGCAACCCACAGACCGGGAAAACTATTTGCAAATGACATATCTGATAAAGGATTAGTATCCAAAATACATAAAGAACTTATAAAACTCAACATTGCCATAAAATAATTCTTACAACTGAATAATAAAAAGACAGATAATGAAATTTAAAGATGGGCAAACGTGTTGAATAAACATTTCCCTGAATAAGCTTATGAAAAGATGCCCAACATCATTAATACAGAGGGAAATGAAAATTCAAGCTGCAATATGATAAAATTACATATCTATTGGAATGGCTAAAACAAAACCAAAACTGAAAACAAACCTGACAACAGCAAATGCTGGTGAGGATATAGAACAACTAAAACTGTCAGATATCACTGAGAGTAATTCAAAATGGCACAGCCACTACAGAAAACTCTATTTCTGATTAAGTCAAATATAAACATACTACATAGGCCAATAATCTCTTTCCTAGGTGTTTACTCAGAAGAAACAAAAGCATGAAAGCATATATTCACATAGAAACTTGTATTTGGATGTTTATGGAAGCCTCATTCATAATTGCTAAAAACCGGAAACATCCCCATTGTCCTAGTGGAGAATGACAAAAGAACCGTAGTCATCCATACAGTAGGACACTGCTCAGTAATAAAAAAGAATAAACTGGGACGCCTGGGTGGCTCAGTTGGTTAAGCAGCTGCCTTCAGCTCAGGTCATGATCCCGGCATCCTGGGATCGAGTCCCACATCGGGCTCCTTGCTCAGCAGGGAGCCTGCTTCTCCCTCTGCCTCTGCCTGCCACTCTGTCTGCCTGAGCTTGTGTGCTCTCTCTCTCTCTCTAATAAATAAATAAATAAAATCTTAAAAAAAATTTTTTTAAAAGGAATAAACTACTGATCTATGAACAAGGAAAAATCTCAAACACATTTATGCTAAGTGAAAGAACTCTGTTTCAAAGGATACATATGGTATTCATTTACAGCATATTCTGGAAAAGGTAAAACTATAAGGAGAGAAAACAGACCAGTGATTAACAGTGATTGGGATGTGGGGAGGGACTGATTATAAAGGGACACAGAGGCATTCTGGGGTGTGGTGGAACTTGCCTCTATCTTGATAGTGGTGATTACATGACTCCATATTTGTTAAAATTAAGTAATTATATACTACCAAGGATTAAGTTCACTGTATTTATGGTATTATACTTTATAAACTTTATAAACTATAAAGTTTACTTAAAAACAACAAAAGAGGGGCAACTGGGTGGCTCAGTGGGTTAAAGCCTCTGCCTTCGGCTCAGGTCGTGATCTCAGGGTCCTGGTATTGAGCCCCGCATGGGGCTCTCTGCTCACTGGGGAGCCTGCTTCCTCCTCTCTCTCTGCCTGCCTCTCTGCCTACTTGTGATCTCTGTCTGTCAAATAAATAAATAAAATCTTTAAAAAGAAAAAAGAGTTTTAGGAAAAAAACCCAACATAAAACAACTACCACAACAACAAAAGATACCTCCTGGCTTGCACTTTTTTTTTTTTTTTAAGATTTTTTATTTATTCATTTGACAGACAGCACAAGTAGGCAGAGAGGTAAGCAGAGAGCCAGATGCGGGACTCGATCCCAGGATTCTGAGATCATGACCTGAGAAGGCAGCGGCTTAACCCACTGAGCCACCCAGGTGCCCCCTGGCTTGCATTTTAAGTGAAAAAATTTTGCTACTTTCATGATGGACAATAATCAGGAATTCATATATAAGTTAAGGGTAAGATACAAGTTGAAAATGAGGGAAGCCAGTTACTTTTAAGGTGTTTTGGCATAAACTCTGCTAATGCAGGAGGAAAACTGATCAAATGAAATATTTTTAAAGGGATATATAAATGCTAGGGGAAGAAAAAGAAGGCGTTGCACTTCTGTCTGGGTTGTTTTATGCCTAGAATTAAGCCATTGTGTTAGCTTTAAATACTTCAATATATATATTTATATATGTAATATTATATAATATATATTTAAATCTTAGATGTAATAGGACCCAGAAGTACTTTGCAGTTTCTTAGATAACTTGCTTTGCTGGTCCATGTTCCCACGTATTCTGGTAACAAGTCAAGAAAGGTCATTGTTCTTGAAATCTGAAAGAGCCTTACAAATCGTGTGTAACGCCTGGTGAAGGCAGGTGTTCCTTCTTAGAGTCTTGATTTTGAAGATGGAGGCAAGTTCTGCATTTGATTCAACATACCTGATAACAGAAGCCCCCGGGCACAAGTCTTCTGAGCAGCAGAACAGGACTGGCTACCATTCTCTCCACAAGGGCCTCTAATGTCCAATCCAGAGGACTCCAGAGAGTCTACTACTGCATTTGTAGGTTAAGGACTCATTTAAGCCCAAACTCCCTAACAAACCTAAAACATCTTTATAGGTAGAGCATGTTCCTTTCATCACGTGAGCCCTTCTGGAGTCAGAATGATACTTGTAGAGCATACGCAGTAACCAGGGCAGTCTCTAGCTGTCTTTCACAAAGGACGTGCACTCTCTAGGGACACTTCATCTGCCAGTGCTGAGCAAAGACAGTAGGACCTAGGATTAGCAAGATGATGGTGATGCATATTTAAATTCTCATTGAAAACGCTGGTGAGGGAGAAGATTTAGGAACTGTGGTCACAAGAACAAATGTTAAGAAATGGAGTCCATCACCACATCCCAGGATAACCTTAACTGATCGGGCTTCTTAGGGCCAAAGTGAAGCCAGCACCATGGCGTTAATAATAACTGTACCTCCTAGGATACAGAACTTAGGACTGTTGTTATGCTTTTCCCCAGTCTTCTGTAAGGTACAGGGAAACTTCCAGCCTTCTCTGCAATCTCTGAAACACTTGTTTTTGGGTGACGATTGTTACAACTCCCAGCACAGAAGATTTAATTGTGTTATCCCCATCCAAGGTGTTAGGCTTGCCTGTCTGGCAGAATTCGCGCATGTGAGGAACCTGAAAGCATCTCTCCCCTATTTACCATGAGGAGAGCCGCATTCAGCCTCCTTTAGGTCCTGTTTTGAGTTGCTTTAGGGGGATGGTGGCTTTATGGCTAGTTTTTGAGTCATGAGAGTCCTATCAGGTTCTGAGCTTCTTGGCTAAAAAAGAAAGTAACTGAGAGAGCCCTGTGCATTTACCCACCTACCCTACCCCCTTCCTCGGTTCCCTCAATTACAACATTTAGCCGACGCCATTCCGGTCTGCACAACAGCTGAGTTTTACGTGCAGGCGAAATGATGCCCTGTTCCGAAGCGTTTCGGAAGTGCAACACGCTGTACAAATGTGGCAGGGCCTGGGCCGTCAACTAATGCTCCCTGGACGGCAGTGCCCTTGAATTTGAATTCCTGTCAGAGGCAGCTAATACAGAAAGCAGCTGGCTCGTGTGCCGTGTGGTTTTAATTATTCTGGCAACTGTGGGGAACAGCCTCTAATCCGTGACCAGTTGGTGTTCGCTTCACAGGGGCTGGCGTTCCGCGTGCGCTCGGCCTGAACACAGCTCCGAGAGCCGAGCTGCAGCGCTGAGGGGAAAGCCACCGCCCCCACTGCGAGCAGTTACAAGGCTGGCTGAAGCAGACGGAATAACCATTCCGCTTGGTTAATGGAACGGTGTGCGCAGAAACCAGAGCTCCAGCTTAGCGCAGAAGACACGACTGCCGCTTCCGGTGAGGACCCGGGCCACTGCGCCACACTGTCCGCCCCGAGCCAGTCTAGCCTTCCTTACTAACCTCCTCTTTGCTGGCTCTCAGATGTGAACCTGTGTGTGGCGGCGGAGATGCCTTTCGTCTGCTCTCACCCACTTCTTTTTTTTTTTTTTTTTAAGATTTTATTTATTTATTTGACAGACAGAGATCACAAGTAGGCAGAGAGGCAGAGAGAGAGAGGAGGAAGCAGGCTGTCCGCAGGCAGAGAGCCCAATGCAGGGCTCGATCCCAGGACCCTGGGATCATGACCCGAGCGGAAGGCAGCGGCTTTAACCCGCTGAGCCACCCAGGCGCCCCTCTCACCCACTTCTTACGTCACACCTTTTGCACTGTCACAATCTTGGGGAGGCGTTTGTGGTCATTTAAAAAGGATTTGCCTATTGTTTTGTATTTTTTTTTAAAGATTTTATTTATTTATTTGACAGAGATCACAAGTAGGCAGAGAGGCAGGCAGAGAGAGGAGGAAGCAGGCTCCCCGCAGAGGAAAGAGCCCGATGCGGGGCTCGATCCCAGGACCCCGGGGATCATGACCCGAGCTGAAGGCAGAGGCTTTAACCCGCTGAGCCACCCAGGTGCCCCGGATTTGCCTATTGTTATAAAGGCAGCGTGGGAACGACGGGCAGAGCATAGGATTCAGAACCAAAGGAGCTGCCTTGAGCCTCAGCGGTGCGGTTATTGCAACGGAATTTCTTAACTTCTGAGTCTCAGTGTGCTGACATATAAGATGAGAATTATACTAATAACAAGGGACACATTATATTTTGAGGTCACTTGGGATTTTACAAAATGTTTTTACATTTTATCTCATTATAGTTGTTGTTGGCATCTTAAAATAGCATTTATACTCATTGCCTTTTTTTTTTTTTTTAAGATTTATTTATTTATTTTAGAGAAAGAGAGGGTATGAGCGGGGAGAGGGTCAGGGGAGAGGAGAAAGAGAATCCACAAGCAGACTCCCCAGCTGAGCATGGAGCCCGACTCAGGGCTTGACCCCAGGACCTCGAGATCATGACATGAGCTCAAATCAAGAGCTGGTGCTTAATGGACTGAGCCACCCAGGTGCCCCTGTAATCACTGATATTTTGAAATTATCATAGTTATTAGATCTTCCATTAGACCTTGCTATTTAATATGTTAATAAGATTGTAGGCATATTGCTATATTACAATTTTCGAATAATTGGACATTTTCAATATAGCTGCTTTTCTTTGGATTCCTATATATCATATTTAAAGCTCTTAAAATATATTTTTGAGAAGGGGTCCATAAACTTTATCAGATTACCAAAGAGACCTGTAGCACAAAAATGGTTTAGAAAAATCCAGCCTAGGGACACCTGCGTGGCTTAATGTCAGTTAAGCATCTGCCTTCAGCTCAGGTCCTAACCTAGAGTCCTGGGATTGAGCTCCACATCGGCTCCTTGATCAGTGGGGAGCCTGCTTCTCCCTCTCCCTGTTGCTCCCTTTGCCTGTACTCTCCCTCTCTCCTACTCTCTCTCTGGCAAATAAATAAAATCTTAAAAAAAGAAAGGAAGGAAGAAAGAAAGAAAGGAAGGAAGGAAGGAAGGAAGAAAAATCCAGCCTAGATAACCATTAAGTTCACCAGTCAAGGTTCAGATCTAATCAGTTCTTCCTCTCTTGTGTTACTCTTAGTCTCTCTGTGCTCATATATATGAATGTGCATGTGCATACAGAAATACCTCCCCTGCCTGGAGGATCCACAGTTCCAGTGAGCTTTGGAATCAGACTTCCAAGCTTCACTAAGCTCTGTTACTTATTAGACAAGTGGCTTAATCTCTCTATACCTTAGTTTCCTCATCTATGAAATGAGGGTGACAAGAGCACCCAAAACTCTTTGGAGTATTTTGCCGGTTAATGAGTTAATGAGTTGCAAAGCACCTACACAGTGCCTGGCACATGTAACCCAACTTTATGAAATGCTGGCTGATTTCATTACTTTTATTAGTATGGGTGTATATACATGTAAGTCCATAAACACATATGTATAGAGGCACCTGGGTGGCTCAGTTGGTTGAGCATCTGACTCTTGATTTCAGCTCAGGTCATGATCTCAGGGTGGTGAGATAGAGCCCTGTGTTGGGCTCCACGCTCAGCACAGAATCTGCTGTTCCCTCTTCCTCCCCCTCTTTCCCTCCCCTGGCTCAGGCACGGGTGTGTGTCTGTGCACTCGCACTCCCTCTCTCTTTCAAATAAATAGGCAAATAAAAATCTTTAAAAATAACTATATATGTCTATAAGCATTTATAAAACATTGAATGACCCTAACATTTAAGGTCATTGTTGAGGTAAAGGAAGACCTAACTTGAAATAATGTCAGTGCTCTCATGAGACCCCTCGCCTGGCCTAACTACTGTGTCGGGAGATGTCATAAACAAAGAGAGAAGACAACTTAGAGGTTTACACTGGTTTAGGACATTGGTAGGGCATCAAAAGTTGTGGAAGAATCAGAATGGTGCTGCCTTGTCACTGTACCACTGCAAACAACCCAAACACTATTGGCAGTGATGATAGGACCAATCATTACACACTATGCATATCTGCAAATTATTCTGTTTAGTCTTCACAAAGCAAACAGTATTATTCTCCACTGCATTTAGTGATTTTCCATTTTGAGACATTTCTGAAACTATGTAAGTAAGACTCGATCATTTCACTGTAAGTCCAACCTGACAATAACAGTAATAAGGTCCTATTGATATTTTCTACTGTGTCAGGTGTGATGCTAGATTTTTTTTTTCAGATATCCTTGGCATATATCACTATATTAGTTGCAGGTGTATAACACAATAATTTGATATTTGTGTACATGGTGAAAAGATTACCACAGTAAGTCTAGTTAACATCTGTCACCACACTGTTATAATTTTTTTCTCGTGATGAGAACTTTTAAGATCTTCTCTCTTAGAAACCTTCAGATAAACAATACAGCATTATTAACTATAGTCACCCTTGATGTTTTACGGTCATTGTCCTGACGAACTCTCACATAAGCAAAGTATCATAGTCTATAATTTTCCGATGAGGAATTGACACTCAGAAAGATTAAGTGGCTTATCTGGGGGAATACTGCTAATAAGTGACAAAGCAAAAACTCTAAATTTGGGTTTATCTGACTCTAAAACCCACATTCTTTCTATGATACTACATTGTATAGTAATAAAATGAATCTATTAAATTCTATTATCAACTATATTGCTGGTATTCAACCAAATTATTTGAGTTAAGAGAAAAAGCTACATATCTACAAATGATAGCCATGGTATATGAGGAACATACTATGTATGTTTATGCTTTCACGGCCCAGGACTGAGTCTTAAGTCATCCGAGTCGAGGATGTAATATTGCGTTAAAACATTAGTCCGTTGTATTAGGCTAGACACTAAAAATTGCTACTAAAATGATGTCTCATTCAGGAAAAGCCTCTTCAGTCCTCCTCCAGAACAATGGGTGGCAGAGAAAGTGTTCGATTTAATTAGTTGTGTATGTAGAAAGAGATGCTCATCTGTTTCCATGGAGTCGAACACATCACTGACATACTTCTCCATGGAAACAGAGAAGGGAAAACAGAAAATGTGAAAGTGAATGAATTCAGTGAGCAGTTGGTGAGCAAAGATTCAGGAAAAAAATAATTCATCCTGTAGTACTATATTACTAGTCTAGGAAAGAGAAATAGCATATATTTAGAGATCATCAAAATGCACTACATAAAAGAAGACGTAAGATACAATGAAATTTAAGATGACACGGTTGTTATTTTGGTAGGGATATACAAATACTGGGAAATGCCACAAGCACAGGTATGCCTGTCTTTGCATAGACGACATAATGGCAGAATTCTGAAAAGATGAGCAGGGTTACAGCTCAAAGTCGGTAAGGAGACAAGGGGATAGAACACAGAGGGAACACATTTATAAAGTAAATTTATCAGCTCTATACTAGTTTCACATAATTTTGTTCTGCTTTTTCTTAAGGATTTTTTTTTCTTAAAAATCCTTTTTTTGGGGGGTACCTGGGTGGCTCAGTGGGTTAAGCCGCTGCCTTCAGCTTAGGTCATGATCTCAGGGTCCTGGGATCGAGTCCCACATCGGGCTCTCTGCTCAGCAGGGACCCTGCTTCATCCTTCCTCTCTGCCTGCCTCTCTGTCTACTTGTGATCTCTGTCTGTCAAATAAATAAATAAAATCTTAAAAAAAAATCCTTTTTTTGGGGGGGTATTTAAAATTATAGGAAGATTTCAAGTTTTGTTATGTAGCACATTAATTAATTTGCGTGACTGAACCTGTATAACCACTTTTAATTTATAACATCCTGCATGTTTTATTTTCTTTGAAGGTTATTTTTCATTAAAACCATAAAGAGTTCATTTTATAAGATATTTTTCCTTGAGGTAGTCTGACTTAAAAAAAAAAATTTCCAATGGAATTTAGTGCGAACCTGCCTCTCAGGTCAATTTAATTTAACCTAATTTAATTCAATTCAACTCAATTCACAATTAATCCCGGCTCTTAAGAATATTATAGGCTTCTGGGGAAGACAGGTACTTCAAAGAATGATTACAACATTTATTGACTCCTTCAACAAATACGTCTCAAGTCCCTACTATGTTCTGAGTACTATTCTGGATTTTGCAGATACAGTGATGGATTAAACAGACCCCGCCTATTCTCACAGAGGCGACTTAGCTGATAGGAGAGAGATGTTACAATAGTCATACATATAAATATACAAGTTCAATGAAGAAACACTGCAGAGTTCCAAGAGAGAACATAACAGATTTCACTGAGCCTGGATGATGAGGGCAGGCCTCTTTGAGGAAGTGACCTAGAACCTGAAGTCTGAAAGATGAGAACAGTATTTCAGGCAAAGGCCGTGAGACACAAAAGGGCTTGGTGGGTTTGAGAAAATGAAAGAAAGCCAGTTTTTCTCAGAACAGAGTAGATAAAGGTGAAGCTGGAGAGGGGAAGAGGTACAGGTGCACTTTTAAATTTTATTTCAAGTATAACGGGAAGCAGTTAAAGAAGTTTGAGCAGGGAAATGACAAAACTGTATACGGAACTTTTGGTTCAAGAAAAAATTGTAACACAAAAGAAGTTCAAAAAGTACAAAAAAAGGTAGGCTATAGTATTTGAGTTCTATACCTACGTGGTAAAACTACAATATAATTATTACTATAAATGTCAAGATAGCAAATCACTCCAAGGGGGAATGAAGAATGCATTAAGGAGATTCTGGGGGAACAATGTTAGGTCTCTTGACCTAGTGGTGGTTACAGAGATGTTTGTTTTATATTTATGTGTTAAACTTATGTAAGTTGTATGTATTTCTCCATATGTATACTTCAAAATAAGTATTTTTTTTAAGATTTTATTTATTTATTTGACAGAGAGAGAGATCAAAAGTAGGCAGAGAGGTAGGCAGAGAAAGAGGGGAAGCAAGCTCCCTGTTAAGCAGAGAGCCTGATGTGGGGCTCGATCCCAGGACTCTGAGATCATGACCTGAGTTGAAGGCAGAGGCTTAACCCACTGAGCCACCCAGGCACCCCAAAATAAGTAAATATTTATTTATTTATTTATTTTTAGAGAGAGAGGGTCTGTGCACGTGTGCATGCACAAGCCAGGGGGTGTGGTGGGGGAGGGGAGAGGGGAGAGAACTTCAAGCAGACTCCCCTTTGAGTGCAGAATATGTCACAGGGCTCAATCTCATAACCCTGAGATCATGACTGGCGCTGAAATCAAGAGTCGGATGTTTAACCGACTGAGCCACCCAGGCACCCCTTGAAAAACTATTGTTCTCTGGGGCACCTGGGTGACTCAGTCGTTAAGCGTCTGCCTTCGGCTCAGGTCAAGATCCCAGAGTCCTGGGATTGAGGCCAATATTGGGCTCCCTGCTCGGCAGGAAGTCTTTTTCTCCCTCTCCCACTCCCCCTGCTTGCGTTCCCTCTCTCTCTATGTCTCTCTCTGTCAAATAAATACATAAAATCTTAAAAAAAAAAAAAAGAAAAACTATTGTTCTCATTAGTAGGTGAACTGGAAGTAAGAGAGTTTCAATTGGATGGTAGAATGTTTGAATGAGTGACTCCGAGATGACTGAAGATATCCCCTTCCAAGGAATAACTGTGAATGTAGGTAGCTGATCTGAAGCTGAGGGATGAGGAGGTAATGTTTCTGACAGAGAAGAGAAACCTTCACAGAATATATAGTAAAAGAATTTTGTCTTTAGGATAAGTAGGAAGAGCGCCTGGGTGGCTCAGTGGGTTAAAGCCTCAGCCTTTGACTCAGGTCATGATCCCAGGGTCCTGGGATTGAGTCCTGCATCGGGCCCTCAGCTCCGCAGGGAGTCTGCTTTCCTTCCTCTCTGCCTACTTGTGATCTCTGTCTGTCAAATAAATAAATAAAATCTTAAAAAAAAATAAAGATAAGTAGGAGTGTAGCAGAGAAGAAGACAAGAAGGTGGGAGATAGAAAAGAGGAGAGCAGACATATAGAGAGAGAAAAGTAAGACAAAATTCATGACATTTTGGGGAATGGAAAGCCTAGTCAGAGGTTAGGGTGCATGGATAGGAGTTTTTGGAGAAACTGGAAATGTAGGACAAAAATGAATTCTGATGGAACCAGTATGGAAATTTAAGTAGTATGGACTTTATTTTAAAGCCCCAAGTTGTCAATCATGTCATTAGACACTGGTGTGTAAAAAGATTAAAAACAATATACATTTTTATTTCTTTTCTTGAAATAAAGACTAATGACTTCTGCAGAGGTAGAAATGTGGTTTTCTACATCTAAAAAATTCTTACCCACTTTTGTCCTTGAATACTCTCTCCTACTCAGTTTGTTCTCTCCCTCTGGAACTTTAATACTGGGCCTCTCTCTCTGTTTATATATGATAGGGAGAACATTGAATCAATTTGAATCAATGATAGGGAGAACACTGAGTCAATTTTAAATCATTACAACTTAAGTTATTTGTAAGCTTTAGTACCTTGGGTATATACTAAATATTAAAGATCATTATCCACTATCTCATTCTAGATCTCTGTTACTATGAAGATGAATTAATTCTCTTAGCACCTTGGAGTACATAGCCAGGTTCAGTGTCAAGCACACAGATATTTCTCAAGTACCTTTCACCTAATCCTAATCCATATTCTTAAATTTCAGGACTTAATTATTTTTTGTTCAACTTCTGGAATGAAATATAAATAACGATACATTGCCATTAAAATGTAAAGTGCAGTTAAAACTAAGATTAACATACTTCCTTCGGACAGAGTTATTTTTAACGTTTCTGTATTCATGGGGACAACTCACCTATGATGAGCCTGTGGAGAGTGCCCTTATCTCCATTAATAGCAGCAGCATGAACTTGAGATGCTAATGAGGAGCCAGGAAGGAACAAGTTCTCTGACCTATTCATAGTCTTCTCAACAAATGGAGCACCCTGAAACAATGATTTAAACATGACTAGATGCAGAAAACATTTCTGAAAGCTGTCTCATCAGTCCCAAGTGGGTATATCATAAATATGACTGAATAGAAGTATTTGATGAGGGGGGGTGTCTGGGTGGCTCATTCGGTTAAGTGTCTGCCTTCGGTTCAGGTCATGATCTCAGAGTTCTGGGATGGAGCCCCACATATCGGGCTCCCTGCTTGGTGGGGAGTCTGCTTCTCCCTCTCCCTCTGCTGCTTCCCCTGCTCTGCTCTCACTCTCTCGCAAATAAATAAAATCTTAAAAAAAAAAAAAAAGAAACATTTGACAAGGATTCAAAAAGTCTGCAGTTCTGGTCCTACCTAGAATTGCCATAATGTGGCAAATTAGATGACCCTTCGTACAAGTTGCTCATTTGTAAAATGAGAGGGCTGGATACTCCTAAGACTCTTGCCAGGTGCTATCTTTTTTTGTTTTTTAAAGATTCTATTTACTTATCTGACAGAGAGAAATACCGAGAGAGGGAACACAGAGGGGGAGTGTGAGAGAGAGAAGCAGGCCTCCTGCTGAGCAGGGAGCCCTTGATGTGGGGCTTGATCCTAGGACCCCAGGGGCACGATCCAAGCTGAAGGCAGACACCCAATGACTGAGCCACCCAGGCACCCCCAGTATCAGGGGTTATCTGAGGAAAAAAGGGGGGGCTCAGTATTTAATCTTAGGCATAGGGTTTAAAAGCCACAGTGACTTTTTCTTTCAATATATATATTTATTTATTTATTGGAGAGAGAGCGAGAGCAAGAGAGATCACAGAGCGAGAGGGAGAAGCAGACTTCCCTCTGAGCAGGGAGCCTGACACAGGGCTGGATCCCAGGACCTGGAGCTGAAGGCAGATGCTTAATGGACTAAGACACCCAGGCTCCCCAAGCCACAATGACTTATGATTTGATGTCACATAATACTAAACATCAGAACTGATGATGGGAATAAAGATGATGAACAAGCCACATTGTCAGGTCAAAATCAACTATATTTAAGTGCTAAATTGTGCATACTTCTAAAAAGTAATAAATAAATAAATAGTACTTTTTTTCTCTCATGCTGACGAAAGGAAGAATTTTTATTTGTCTCTCTCTATGTCTCTTGACTTTAGGATTTTGCTTGGAAAACTACATCATTAGGGTCAACCATATTTCATTGGGAAAATTTTGTTCTGATTGGTGGTCTGATATGGTTTGCTAGAACCTTCTAGAAATGCACTGGCTGCATAGAAACCATGAGCTCTCCAGCATAAGTCTGCTGTAGCAGAGGCTGGATTATGTCAGAAGCGCAGCATGAAGAATTCAAACACCTGATGGGAACGAAAAAGGGGTAGTTCCATCAATGATGTTAAACTTCCTTCCTAAAGGTAAGATGCCATATCAAAGTTGAATGCCCGAAAGAACCAGGCTTTACCTACCAGGAAGGTAAAAAGTGTAGGAAAGGAAAGGAGTCATGGGGAGTGTGGCAAACTGGAGCGTACATGCATATCTAAAGGAAGCAGCTGCTAATCCTCTGCCGAAGGGGCAGACAAGCCCTCTGCTGATTTCACCAAAAAGTGTCACTCCAATCTCTGCCTTCCGAGGATCTGGGAGCTTTGTCAGAGAAATTTATCACTAGTGAGGAGCTAGTACTTGTGTTGTCATTGACAAGGATTATTGGTTCAAATTCTGCCTTAAAGTCAAAGTGTTTTCTTGATTTTGGTAAAGGTCAGCTCTTCCTGTCTTTATTTTGTGACAATTTGAGTTAACATGCTGGCAGAAAATATGGGCTTTGTGAGACACTTCTGTCATGTCAGAAAAACCCCTGTCACAGGCAGGATTGTGCTAAAATGACTTGAATGAAGCTGCAAAATGGGTGGAGGTAGAAACACAGGAAAGGAGGAATTGGAGGAGGGCTCTAGGCCTGATTCTGTTAATAATAAGCAGTGTGCTCTTAGGCTACCTCAGCTCTCTGATTTTCTGTAAAATATGAGCAATGAAAAAGGAAGACTATGTTGATTCAGAAGACTAAGTTGAGTGCTATGTGCTAGGCGCTGTTCTGAACTCTAATACATGTCATTTCAGATTCTAAGTGATCAGAATTTTAGGCATATCACAATCCCCCCCCCCCACAAACTTTTTCATACCCTTTGAAAAATACACCAAAGTTTGATCTCAGTTATATACATTTCGCCCCATAATTATTAGCACTTAGCCCAGTAACAGGTACATAGCTGGTATCAGTAAATATTTGTCCAGTGAAAAGTCATAGGCTGAGTGCTAAGTCCAGAGGGTGAGCAGGATCAAAGTTTAATTTCTTGGACTAAAGAGATCATACTCATGAGCATCTGCTCTTTTAATTTAATTTAAAAAAATTTTTTTGCATCTGCTCTTTTAAAATTCTCCATTTCTGTATCTTCTGTCAGAGAGGTAGTTAAGTGGTCTAGAGATAAGAACACAAGATTAGAAGAGAGACCTAACTAAAAGTCTTGGTCCTACCACTATCTAATTTTGTCACTAGGGGAAAGTTCTCCAGGGTCCTTTACTAGCTCAAAAAAACCCCAAATATATTTACACACACACACACACACAAACGGTGCTGTTGTTTTAGTAAATAATTTTTATAGATGAATAGTAAAACCACTTTGTCAATTATAAAGTGCTATAAAATGTACAGATACCATTAACTAATTATAAAACCAGCCAGTGTAATAAATGCTTTAATAATATAATTGTACAAAACTAGTGGTGCAGCAGTCACAAGCAAAGGAAAAGTCATTCTGATCAGGAATAAAGGGTTGGTTTTTTGGGAAGTTCTCAGAGATGGTGACACTTGAGATGGCATTCCAGATAAAGAAAGGGCTAAATCCATTCCATTGCAGCAGGAAAGCTAGAGTACAGGCAAGGAGTAGGGAGAATCTCGAAAAAGCAGAATGCCTCCCAGGTACTTAGTACTGACTGTGTGGTTAATATCTGGGACACGTGGACCTGCTCGGAGTTTGCAGATGAGGCTGGGGAGCTAACTAGGGCCAGATTAAGATCCTCAGTTGCTTGGCTAATGAATTCCGTAATTATCCTGTAGGAGCGATCCATGCATTAGTAGTAATCACAGTCGCGCTGAGCTTTTCAGTTTACAACGCGCTTTCCCATTTTATTCCACATCTACTCCCTACACAAGCCCAGAGACAATTAGGGATAAGTTATCGACTCATTCAACTGAGGCCCTGAGAGATGGCGCCGACTTTATATGCAGTAATTAGTGCAGAAAGAAGAGGCAGCAGGCGAGGAGGCTAGTGATGAAGGATCAGGCCAGAGCCCAGGTGGGCCTGGAGTCTGAGGCAAGGGCCAAGGCAATGATGCAGATCGATCGGGAGTTTCCCCCGCCAGGCCCCTTCCTACTCACCCTCGCCTCCTCCAGGACTCACGTCCCGGGGGCGGCTCCAGGAGGCACGACCCCGCAGTGGGCCGCCCCTCCCGCCAGGACTGTACACTACATCCGGCTGGGAGAGACCCCAGCGTGCAGAAACTAGAAGAACCCCTCCGAAGGCCGCCCGAAGCGCTCGACCGCACTTCCCTCTGGGAATTGTAGTTCCCATCCTCTAAAAACAGAGGTTCGTCGTCCTCCTCCCTTTCTATCCCACAGGACCCCGCGCGCGGAGGAGTCGGTGGACCGGGGACGAGAGCCTGATGGGAAAGAAGTTCTGGATGCCCGATGACGTACTCAGCGAGAGGGGTGCAAGACTACATTTCCCAATATGCTCAGAGGTGGGCAGGACCCGGAAGTGAGGGCGTGCGAGGCCTCTCTGGAAGTTGTCCCGGGTGTTCGCCGCTGGAGCTCCGGGTCCAGAGGACGAGGTGCCGCTGCCGGGAAGATCGTCCGCTGCCGCCGGCTCCCGGAGCCCAGCCCTTTCCTAACCCAACCCAACCCTGCCCAGTCCCAGCCGCGAACCCCGGCGTTACCATGAATCCTGCCGTCTTCCTATCCTTACCCGACCTCAGATGCTCCCTGCTGCTCCTGGTGAGTGAGTGAAGGAATGACAGACCCTTCGACCGACTCTCGGACGGCCTCACGCCCTCGCTAAGGGGGAACACAGCTGCCTCCACCCTTGCCTTCCTGTTTTTTCCTCCGGTAGCGAGGAGTGCACCCTCCCCCGCTGCCTTCACTCTCTGCATCCGTCTGTACGCTTCCCAGGCCCGCGGTACCCGAGGCCTGAGAAACCACGGTCGGAGGTTGGGACCTGTAAACTGGAGAATTAGCCTTGGGAGAAGGATACGTGGGAGGGTCACGGGCGAGGAGCTCTCCCTTCCCCCAGACTAACGGAGGTTGTTTCAGGCTCAAGGGCTCATGGACCTGGTGGTAGCTTGAATTGAAAAGGACGGGAGACAGACCTACTGTTCCCTCCCACCCCCTCCCTTTGGGAAGGCCGACAGGTGCTGGGGTCCTGTGAATCTCACGCTAGAGCTCTGAAACGGTGCCGGGGTTGGCAGAATCCTCTGTTGTGGCTTGATGCGATTGGTTGGGAACCCGGAACTGGAGGCAGATTTGGAGTCCACCCGGGGAATAAAGGTTTGAAGGGTGGAGAGAGTGCATATCTGAAAACCTCAGCTCAAGACCTCCCTCAGATTTGTCACACATCCCCCTCCCCGAAATTTCAGCAGAATTGTCAGTGCTCCTGATTTAAGAATGACCAGGTTTTCTGCATATATTTGCACTCATTCCTAAACTCCCTCACTTGCTTGGCTTCATCCCATCGTGTAAAGGAATCTTTACCCAGTCCCTCTTCCTCCAAAGTACACCTCGAATGTACAGCCTAAGTAATTCAGGCTGCAGGTCAAATTGAGAAAAAAGTGAAGGACGGGCTCCATATGGCAAAATGACGTACCTTTAATCGAGCTGTTATTATCGTACAATATTTGAAAATACTTTAATTGTAGTAGGTTTTGGAAAACCGAATTTAAGATGAACATTAGGTCAAACTCACTTTTTTTTTTTTTTTTTACAATTTAAAAAGCATAATTCAGTGACTTATAATTAAGTTACTTGTATAGCTAGCTGGTTACTGGCAGAACCGGGATTTGAAGCCCGTTTCTTGACTTGCAATGCTTATTCCACCATAGTACATTACACTTTTAATATTTGTATTTGAAATTCTTATTTTCTCTTTCCCCCTTACCCATCCCCCCCCCCCCCCCCGCCACCTTTCTTTCCTTCTCTCCATTTTTTCTTTCTGATTTGCAACTCCTATTAAAAAGTCATATACAGTATTTGGGTCTTCTCAGAGAAAAAGCACTATGAAAAACTAAAAGGGACATCAAAGTACTTTTGAGAACTAAGAGTTGAATATAAACATTTCATATTAAATGATGAAGTGTCTTACTGCCATTTCTTATACAGCAGTGACTTTTCCATAGAGTAAAATATTCTGTAGAGAGCTCTTTTTGGTAATTGCATTAATACACTGTGCTTCTCTTCCTTTTAGAAGTACTGGGATAAAAGTCATTGTTATTAAAGACTACTCTCACTTTAAAGATAATAGATATTAATCTTTTCCCTATCCATAAAATGATAAAATGGTCTCAGTTGTGAGTTGTCTGCTAAAAATTACTTTTAGGTTACAAAAAAAACAAACCGAAAATAAAATCAACCACAAAAACAAAGGACAAAAATCCTAAGATATTAGAAAAGTTGAAATACTGAATAGGAAAACTACATCAGATGTTCTTCCCGGAATGGTATGTTTGCTTATAGAACTTAGTTTAAGAAGGAGAAAGTATTTATTTTGAAATAATTCATACTTTTTACAGAAAACCTACAAATCTATTTAAATATAAAAAGATTTCGCCCCTAATAATTCTAAAATCTAATTAACAATTTGTATATTTAAGTAAACATAGAGGAATAGAAACTTAGAAGACATTTTAGAGAATACTTATAAAGTTAATGGACTTGAAAATAAAGCCCAAGAAAAGGTTTAATAAACCAGAATTACAAGTCAAGCTAGATTTAGTTTGAACACAGTGTTTACCAAAGCAGTTTTAATTATCCTAGATTAGTTAGCAAATATTTATAAAACATCTGTTTAATCACTACTTGAGTTATCTAACTGGTAATTCTGTCCTAGTGATGGAACCTGCTTCATCAGTATCCCTCCTGCTTAAAAATATATCCTTTATCTTCTCCAATGTACTTTTTTCCTCCTCCCTCCAACTTCCCCTCTCAGACTTCAAGTTAATCCCTCCCACATACAGTCATCCAATATCCAAGTTCCCACCTAGCTGAGGTCATCATTTTTTCCTCAAATGGCCTGCACTAAAAAGCCATATGTTCTTTTACTACAGTACTTTTTTTTTTTTTCCAGGCAAACTGTACCTCAGCCCTAAAGAACTAAATCTGTTCAGAGTGTTCAGAGTTAATGGTGGTCATAAGATAATAGCTGAAGTATATAATCTTTAGACTTCCTAGTAAAATGTTTTTCTTTTCCCTGATCTCAGAAACATTTTGGATTGTAGCACTGAATGCTTAAAAAGCCTTTCTGGGATGGGTAACTAAACATACGAGCTCAATGTGGTAACTTTTCCTGGGATTTCATATATATTTCATATTTGAATATATGAGTATGAATATATAAGGCAAAGTAAATGTCCTTTAGTTTACATATTTGTTCTTCATGTTTTGTGGATGATTCAAATGCTGGAGACAGCAATGATTCTCTTTTACAGCACTGTGTATGAAATACCTGGATTGGGAAGTTGCTTCCAGTTGTGTATGCTTTTTTTTTTTTGAGAAGGCAGTGATGGGTGGAGTGGGGTGCGGTTGGCAGGACACAGAAAAGGGGGAAGAGCTAGAGAGAGAGAGAGAGAGAGAGAGAGCCTTAAGCAGGCTTCACGCCCAGCACTGAGCCATGCTGGGCCCAATCTCAGGACCCTGAGATTATGACCTGATTTGAAATCAGAAGTGGGATGCTTAAGGGACTGAGCCACCCAGACCCCCTCATTTTCTTTTCTTTTAATTTATTGTTGAGTAACTAGATCCTCTGTCATTCAGAATTTTCCATATTCGGATATTGCTGACAGTATCCCTGTGTGTGGTTTTATGTTTCTCTCTTCCTTGTGTTTCCTATAAATTTGTAATTAAATTTATGTGGTCTCAACCACAACTCAGTGTATAGTTTGATATAGTTTGTTTCATTTAGCTTTCATTTTTTAGTTTTCAAAACTTACCTTCTAGTGTATAATTATGTAAAATTTGCTGCTTCCAAAACTAAATCCATAAAGCAAACTATTTGGACGAATCTAGCTTCTATTCCTCTCTGTTCTTATCCCTCCTAATGTAAGAAACTTAAAAAATTTTTTTTAAAGATTCTGCAGTCTGCTTGTGTGTGTGTGCTTCTCTCTTCCCTTTGGTAAACCGTAGCTTATTATACTTTACTTTTTTTTTCTTTTTCAACTTTAAAGCGTATGTAAATGTTAAATCACTAAGTTGTACGCCTGAAACTAATATTACACTGTATGTTAACTAACTGGAATTTAAATAAAAACTTAAAAAAAAGTGTATCCTAGAGATTAGGATAGAAATATTCCTTATTTCTTCTTAAACCATTTATTGCTTCCCTTGGTAGATGTACCAAATCCACTCTTGTTTCCGTCCTTCTGCTGTAACAAATAGTTCTGCAAAGATTATCTGGTGCATACATGTTTTTGCTAGTGTATCTTTGAGATAGACTTTTGTAATTGAAGTTGCTAAGGCAAAGGGCAAATGTATATGTAATTTTGTAGCTGTTGCTGGATTCTACAAAATTCCTCTCCTTAAAAGTTTTGCCAATTTGTGATTTTACCAACAGTTAACAGGATTTCCATATATCCTTGTTAACAAGATATGATGTGGACAGATAGGGTGTTTGTCAGTGTGATTGGTGAGAAATGGTAACTCAGTGCATTTTGATTTGATTTTTAATATGGATGTGATAGAACTTTTTTATGGGTAAAGACCATTTGCATTTGAGTACTTAACTCATTATTTCTTTAGTTGATTCTATGATGCAGCTGGATTTGAGAGGCATGAGAATATACAACCGTCCCAGAATTGAGTAATATTTCTGGTGGGTTAAACTTGTAAAAACCTTGGAGAAGATGTCTGATTGCTGCAGTTATTGAAAACTTTTTTCTAGGGGCGCCTGAGTGGCTCAGTTGGTTAAGCAGCCAGCTCTTGATTTTGGCTCAGGTCATGATCTCAGGGTGCTGGATTGATCCCTGCTCCTCCCCCTCTCCAGTCTGATTTTGCTTTTAGTGGGGAATCTGTTGGAGATTCTCTCCTTCTCCCTCTGTCCCTCCCCCCTGCTCCCTTGTGCATGTTCTATCTCTAAAGTAATCTTTTAAAAAAATTTTCTATACTTACCGTGATTTTTAATAGCCTTATAATAACTCAGCCTTTAGATGTGCTTTAATTTACTTCATCTTTTGTTAAGACATTTAGATTATTGGTTATTTCCAATTTTTCACAGAAAAAATGTATGAAAGATACATGCAAGATATTTACTGCAAATTTCCAAATACATCCTCAGGATACTTTTCTAGAATTATATTTCTTGGTTTACATGATATGTCTATTCTTTAGGATTTCTGGTACATTGTACCAAATTGCCCTGCTGAAAAGTTGTACTTAATGTATATACCTACCAACAATGTATGAGTATGTGGAGTCCTCACACTCTAATCAACAGTGACTGTTCTTGTAATCTCTGCCAATTTAGTAGATCAAAATTGGCATCTGATTTTTATTTACATTTCTTCCATTACAACAAATCTGAATATGTTTTAATATTTATTGACCACTTATTATTCTCTGTGTGTGTGTTCCTGTTATTTGTCCCATTTTCAAGAAGTTGTTTACTCTTATTTCCTCTAGTAATTCAGAATAGATATACTCACAAGATATAGTTTAGGAACAATGAAGAGTGTTATTCCTTTGTTGATTGGTTTAATGTCTGTTCAAGAGGTAGCAGAGTGCAAAGAATTCTGGATTTAATGTCCAGTATCTTTGTACACGTTCTGTCTCTTGGACGTACTTAATATCGTAACCTTAGATAAATCACCCAACTAAATTTTTTAGTGTATAAGGTAAGCACATTGGATTCAGTGATTCAAAGATTCTTTGTATATTTTGTTTTTCAGAAAGGATCTTTCTGTATCTTCCCTAATTAATATATTTAGTATGTAATTGGCTATCTTCTTAAAAACATCTGACTTTTTAACAGGTTGCAGGTCTGTGTCTCCTCACTCTGACCCAGTGCAAGGAATAGCATGCTTTGGTCACAGCTCTTCTGATACTGCCCATCACTGTACTCCATTTCACCTAACCTTAAAAAGTTTGGCTTTTCAGGGGCGCCTGGGTGGCTCAGTGGGTTAAAGCCTCTGCCTTCGGCTCAGGTCCCTGATCCCAGGGTCCTGGGATCAAGCCCCGCATCGGGCTCTCTGCTCGGCGGGGAGCCTGCCTCCCCCTCTCTCTCTCTGCCTGCCTCTCTGCCTACTTGTGATCTCTATCAAATAAATAAATAAAATCTTAAAAAAAAAAAGTTTGGCTTTTCAAAGCATTTATTGCTCTTTAGCCTGTCCTTGATTCCATATAGAGGAATTATCTATGGCCCTGGCTGCAGGAACTTTATATTGGTATTACTCTTTCTTCCTGTTATCTGAATGCCTGTTTGCTGTCTGCTGTGGAAGAGAAAAATATAATTGAGATGCGTGTCATACTTCCTAGAAATTTATAATTCATTTGGGGAGGGAAGATGTGTACGTAAATAGTTAGAATTCCAAAAGGAAAGTGATAGGTGCCCTTAAGGTATTTGTGGGAGCGGTTTATAGATCTTGCTACCAGAAGTGTGGTTGTAAAGCCTAGGCATCTGCCTCAACTGCGGGTTTCTTCCAGGGTCCTCAACCCCTCCCTGGCTGGATCAGTCTGCACTTCAACAGTGTACCCGGCTGCTTCATATATGACCATTAACGTAGGAGAAGTACAGCTGCAGATGTTTGAAAAAGATTGCTCCTCAGTGGGCGGATCAGAGAAGTCTTGAGGAAAGCTGAGTAGGGCCTGGAAGGGTTAAATTGATGGGTTGATTTTCAGCCCTGAATGGAATGAATAAAAAGGGTTGTGCCTTTCAATAACTTAATAGATCTCTTACTTGAATTGAATACCTGTGCTGTTTTGTTTTTAAAGAAGTCTTGCTTTCTGTCTTGCTGACCTGGCCAGATGTCAGAATTGGCCCTAAAGAAGTTGGCAGAAACGTCCAGCAGTTTCCTTTAGAACATCTCATTATTACCTCAGCTGAAATAAAATCACGGTCATTAGTGGATTCTAACCTGTGTTCCAATTACTCCATTCAGTAGGGAGGGAAAATGCTGCTTTTCCAAAAGTCGCTTCTGTAACGTTGTGGATCTCAGGTCGTGGTTATGTTATTGTAAAGATTGAAATCAAATTCTAACTGTTTTGATTCTGTTGAATCAAATACTGTGGTCAAGATCTCTGTGATCCTCCAGATCTGTGATTTTGTCATTATGTAGAACCTTGAGCGTTACATTTAACACTTTAAGTCATCTGAGTTTATAGACATGAACATTACTGATAGAGAAAAGCAATGAAAGAGAAGAAGGAAATCATCTCGAACATTCTAGTAGTATTTGCTAAAAAAACCTGTTGAGTGAATAGTAGAGTGCCAATACCTTTTCCATTTCTTCATTAAGATTATCACAGTCTAGTAGTGGTAAGGTTGGTAATTGGATTAAGAGATTTTATTTATTTTTTTTTTTAAGATTTTATTTATTTGACAGAGAGAGACCACAAGTAGGCAGAGAGGTAGGCAGAGAGAGAAGGGGAAGCAGGCTCCCTGCTGAGCAGAGAGCTGGATGCAGGGCTCTATCCCAGGACCCTGAGATTATGACCTGAGCCAAAGGCAGAGGCTTATCCCACTGAGCCACCCAGGCACCCCTGGCTTTAAGAGATTTTAGAAAAAGTTCTTTCTTTAGGAATTAGAAGAGTTTTTGACTCTGAGAGAAATGAATTGGGGCTTTATTTCTGTGGTACTCAACCGTTAGTGTCTTGCTTGAGTTTTAGGCAAGAAGGGATGTAAGAACCATGAGTGGATCACATGCAGTAATAATGACTGAAGGTATTAATGGTCTAGAGTTGTGCTGTAAATTAAAATTAAAGGGGCACCTTTTGGATCATTCAGTTAAGCATCTGCCTTTGGCTCAGTTCATGGTCTTGGATCCTGGGATCAGCATCTCATAGCTCCCGGCTCAGTGGGGAGCCTGCTTCTCCCTGTCCCTTTGCCACCCCACCGCTGCCCCCACTCGTGCTCTCTCTTCTTCCAGATAAAGAAATAAAAATTTTAAAAATTCATTAAAATTAAATAAAAAAGTATAAATTCCACTCCTCGGCCACAGTAGTCACATTTGAAGTGCTCAGAAGTCACAAGTGCCTAATGGCTACTATATTGAACAATACAAATTATGGAATATTTCCATTATTGCAGAAAGTGCTATTGGATAGTCCTGGTCAGATCTTGCTCTTGCAGTCAGCCTCAGAAACCAAGACAAACTGAAATAAAGAGTGAGGAAAATGCCTCAAATAGTGTTTCAAGGCTTTTGAGGAACATATGTCTTTTCCTCTCCAACAATAATCTGGGAAATGTCAGTAATCTTAGCACATATTTGGCTTTTGGTTGCTTGTTATCAGATTTAAGGAGGCACAGAGAATACTAGTTAAAACTAGAAAGTAAGGGGCACCTGGGTGGCTCAGTGGGTTAAAGCCGCTGCCTTCGGCTCGGGTCATGATCCCAGGGTCGTGGGATCGAGCCCCGCATCGGGCTCTCTGCTCTGCGGACAGCCTGCTTCCTCCTCTCTCTCTCTGCCTACTTGTGATCTCTGTCTGTCGGATAAATAAATAAAATCTTTAAAAACAAAACCAAAAAACTAGAAAGTAAGAGTTTATGTGCTAGTATTGATTCTTCCTCTAGTTCACGGGTCACTTAGGGCAAGTCATTTTCTTTATTGAGGCCTTAGTTTTTCAACTGAAAATTGAGTAAGATTGAATAGACTGTTTTGAGAATCCAGTGGGCATTCTGATGGAATATGATTCTGACCTTGGAATAAAGAGTTGTAGTTTGTGGTAAAATCCCTTTTTTGGGGGGGGGTGCATCTTTAGAAATGATGCTTTAAGGGCATTTTATTGAGTAATACATTTTAGTTAGTACAATTACCTGTAAAAAGACTGTCTGTTGGTATCTGTTGTTTGTTTCAGGTATCAGAAGGAGCTTCATGAAGCAGCTTAATCTTCCGATTTGATAAATCCACAAATTAATGTGACTCCCCTGCCTGCTTCAAAATGGCCAGAAATTATATGAGCTCATGAAGACAGACTAATATCTAGTACTTGTATTAAATGGAGTTAAAATTTGTCATCCTTTGGACAAGATACTCACATACTCATATGCCTACCATTCAGCTATTTTGTTGTATTTTAAGTTTTGGGAAATGTAGAGGGAAAATGCCTACACCATATTGAAGTCTGTCTCTTTGCTTAAAAGAACAGTTTCAAGGGTCAGATCACTGGTGTGATTTGGGCTTATTCCGAGAAAATAGATTTGGACGTTTTCAGTTCTTTTGACTTCTATTACTGTGGTTCTGGCCCAAGTGCAGTAGAAGCTCAGCGACTTGATGACAAGCACACACTGTAATGACTTCACATTCTGAAAGCGCTAAGAATAAAGAGGAGCTACTTTTTTTTTTTTTTGGTAGTAAAAATAATTTTCTCGAAAACTGGCTCATTCCTCAGGCTTTCTAGATGGCACCAGTTTTTACTATAAGAATGGATACTGAGTCTCATAGGAAGTCTTGTGATCTGCCCACAATGAACAGAGGTACTGCAGTGTCACACAATACTTGGTTCTTTGTTGGTTTAATCTTTGAATGAACAGTTTTAGAGACCCTAATTTTGTTTTAGAATTGTAAAAATTGTGGTACGTTTTAAAAGCATGTTTTACTTGTTTCAGAAATCATTCAGTGTATTATTTAATTGTGCCTCTGCTCTAGTCTTAGGATATCTTCCAGAAGATTTGAATAACTTTTCCCTTAATGATAACTTGAAAGTATATTGGCTAAAAAGAAAGCTTTTTAGAAAGAGTATTCAGTTTAGGAGTCAGAGACGGGGGTTTCAGTCTTGGATCTGCTACTGTATCTTGCCTATTAACTCCTGAGGAATAATACCGGTATTATGTCCAACTCCTAGGAGTGTTATTATTTGCACACTTCTGTGATTTTGTAGAACAGAAAGTATCACATTTTCTTATTCTTAGATCTTAGTTTCTCATATAATACCTTATACAGGTTAAGTGCTTCATAATAATTTTGTTAAGTATATGGAAAAAAGAAAAGGTAGAGCTAGAGTAAGGATGATCAGGAAGACTTAGGGGAGTTATGTTGGTAAGTATCACAAAGATAAGCCTTAAACTAAGAGAGGGAGTCAGTCATTTGGATTTATTGAGGAAGAAGGCTTCCAGGTAGGGGCTGAGTCCCAAATGTGGGAGTGTCCCAAGCATATTCATGGACCAGTCAGGAGGACAGCATGGTTGTCATAACGGTGAATAAAGCGCAGTGTGTTAGAAGATTAAGTCATGCAGCTGAAACACGTTTTGCAAAGTTGTGCTTATTCTTACTGTGTATGCTGTTTGCTGATCCTCCCCTCCCTCCCTCTTTCTTTTCTTTCCTTTTCCCTTCCCTTTCCTTCTCTTCTCTTCTCGTTTCCTCCCTTTTTCTCTGCTTTATTTTATTTTTAAAAAATTGCGGACCTGACCCAATAAGGTAGAACTTCCTAACAGTGTTACTGGAAGTAATGATCTCCTCAGCCCTGGCCCAGTTGCTCCTGCTAGGAGTAACCTAGTGTGCCAGTATTTAATTTACCCCAGTGGGCCCCCAGTTTGTATGTGGCAGAGTAGGTCATAGCCAACAGTTGTAGTAATTTCAAATGTTAAAACGAAAGTTTTCCTTACGTATTTTTTGATTCCTGAAAGAAGTATGCTTTCATGATACCGAAAAGCATAATGAAAATAAAAAGGTTCATATCCCCACCGCTGATAACATTTTAATACATGTTCTCCCAGTTTTTTTCCTGTGTGTATGTGAAAGGACTTTTAATAGTAACATGCATGTTTTGAACAAGGTAGGTTTGTATTTTTTTGCTCTTTTTCAGTCCTGTTGGAGAGTGGTAGACCACTGTTTACGTAGGAATATAGAAGATGCCCTTATGTGTACATGTACTTGTATTTATATAATTTGGAAATGACTCCTAGCTTGACCACTTCACTTTGCAAAGTATTTAACCTTTCTGAGTTTCAATTTTCTCACACATCAAATGGAAATAAAGACCTCTTTTGCAGAGTTCTGGGAAGACAATGAGACTATTTGGAATGTGTTCATGGTACATTATAGACACTTCCTGAAAAATATTTGGATAAGAGAATCGATGAATGATAAGTGTTTGAATACATTTGCGGGGAGGGGTCATTTGTAGATTTGTCCATCCAGTGATATTAAAACTGAGTGCACTTAAGTAATGAGTCGGCACCACTAGCTTCCAGTTCTTGTCTTCTGATGCTGATAATTGCACTATTATTATACTATCAAGAGCAGGTTAAAAGTCTCACTATTAAGTGAGTGAGTTATCTGCCTACCTCTTTTTTTGTAACTGTGCTTAGTTTTGCATGTAACTTCAGTATATAATGATGACAATACTTGATGGAGACAGTTGCATTTTGTCGTACAGGCCATTGGTTTTATAATTGAGAATCCTGGGTTTGACACCTGTTCTGCTACTGGTTTGGAGAGGTCACTTAGCCTGTTTGATTCTTGATCATTTAACAAATATTTGCATTTACTGTATACCAGATACTGGAAAGTTTCAGCTTCTACATTTATAAAACAGGAATAGTATAATTCCTACTTCAGCTGCAGAGTTGTTACAATGATGTAAAAGATAATACATGGGTTTGTAAATAAAAGTTGTTGGACTGAAATATTTGGCTTACTTCAGATGTATTTTTGTTACTTGGTTTCTCTACCTAGAAGCCTAGGTATGTGGTGTATATCCTTTTCAGGAAAAGTTGATGCATTGTGGAAATAGTTCTAGGGTTGAATTGCCAGGATAATGAGAATACCAGAAGGTAGAGTGACTTTGATGTTGGCAAGAACTAGCGCATTCCCAGCTCTACCTCTTTGTAGCTGTGTGATTGATATTAAGCAAATTTCCTTATCTTTCTGACCCACAAATTTTCCATTTTAAAAGTAGGGATGATTATTTTGTAAGGTTGCAGAATTGAGATATATGCTATAGGTTACTTTGCATCATATCTGGCATATGGGAGACGTTTTTGTTTTGTAAGGTAATGGATAGAGAAGGAAAGCTTGTCAAGTGGATGGAGTCATCCTTATGAAATGGAGAAAGTCTCTTGGAGGAGGACAGCAATTGTGCTGACCATCTTTCCATGTTGGTACTATCTTTTCTTGACCCTCAGAAATGAGTAAATGGATGAGGCTTTTTATTCTAAAAGTCTAATTCTAAATATTACTGGTTTCTTAAAGTACTTATCAACTTGTCTCTTTCCCCTGGTGAGTTATGACATAGTCTTAATCAAAATAGTGACAAATGTAACTATGATTGATAGAAATAAAAATCTCACTTGATATGCATTTCTGTTTTAATACAAAAGCAAATAAATTCCTGTAAGTGGTAGAAATGAAAGTGGATGCTTTGCTGTTTGAAAGGTATCATTTGCTCCACAAAGAAAGGCATCATTTCTATGACTTTGTACACTCAAAATCATTAAAAAAAATATATCCCTCACTCCTGTAATTGACTAGATATTTGAAAAATGATGCTGATTCTTTGGAAATATGTAATCTTTCTCTTGTTGAATTTAGTAAGGGAAGAGAAGATTATTATAGCATATTTTTGGTCGCTGAAAAGATGCAAAAATAAAAATCTTATTTGTATAGGTGTGGAAGATTTCAAATTGCTGGTTATACAGTTTGTTCCTATAAGCCTAACTTACATATATGATAGTCATCTTTTAAATATTGCTTCCACTGGAGAGTAAAGTTATTTACATGTATAATATTTAATACTTTCAGTAAGTTTTGGCCTTACACTTTTAGTGTTATAGATATGATGAAAACTGAGTAAATCTTTTTGAATTTGGATACTCCTGAAGGTATCTGCTGAGAACCTGTTATATAAGTTAGTTTATGATGGGTATTTCAGCTTGGATCAAGAAAACCTCATCATAGAGTCTTGCTTAATCTCATTAATGTATCCACAAGTCCCTCCAGTTGGGAGGATTAGTACTTGGTTAGAAGAGGAGGGGAAGGGGCGTCTGGGTGGCTCAGTTGGTTAAGCGCCTGCCTTTGGCTCAGGACATGACCCCGGGGTCCTGGGATCGAGCCCCTTGTTGGGCTCCCTGCTCAGTAGGGAGTCTGCTTCTCCCTCTCCCTCTGCCCCTCCCCACTGTTAATGCTCTTTCTTGCTCTCTGTCTTTCAAATAAATAAATAAAATCTTAAAAAGAAAAGGAGGGTAAATTGTGTTTTCCAGTTCTCTCTCTATATATCTCCTTGATACGTACCAGTTATTATCACGAACAGAAGAGTGACTTAAGGTATATAATAAGATGAGCCCTCGAGAAATAGCTTTTAGTTTTGAGAAGTATCTAGTATTCTGTAGGACAATAATCAGAGTTTCAGTCTTTCTCATTGGCCCATGAGGCAAGAGAAACCACCTGGTTAGATACAACTAAAATAGTTAATTATATCAATGCCTATTATGTTTGATGCTTTAGTGAAAGTCTTTCTTGCCTACTTTATTTGGGGCAAGATATTGATTTGTACAGTAGTATTAATTTCTCTGGACCAACTTTAGCTGTTGTAACACAAAATGGATTTTGAGATTTGAGGAGATTAGTGGAGAGCTTGTCTGTATTCCTACATGAAATGATTTTCCAAGTCTGTCACCTATTTTGGAATATTATTTTGAAGTGCTAAGTTAATAAATACCCTATTGTAAAGACAGAATAGAAAATATTTTCTTAATGGCTTAAAAGGTACTTTTATTCCTGTTGTTGAAATGATTTTTATTTTAAGGAAGGAACAAGGCTATCTTCAGGGCACATTTTCTTCCTTTTTTTTTTTTTTTTTAAGATTTACTTATTTTAAAGAGAGAGAGTGCAGCAGGGTGGGGGGCAGAGAGAGAGGGAAAGAATCCCAGGCAGACTCCCTGCTGAGCAGGGAGCCTGGAGGGACATGGAGCTCCATCTCACAACCCTGAGATCATGACCTGAGCTGAAAACAAGAGTTCGATGCTTAACTGACTGAGCCACCCAGCTTTCCCAGGGAACATTTTCTCCTGGGAGAAATAAAGGACCGGGGTACCTGGGTGGCTCAGTTGGTTAAGTGTCTGCCTTTGGCTCAGATCATGATCCCAGAGTCTTGGGATTGAGCCCCGAGACGGGCTTCCTGCTCAGCAAGGAGTCTGCTTTTCCCTCTTTCTCTGTCCCTCCACCCCCGCTTGTCCGCATGCGCGCTCTCTCTCTCTCTCCCTCAAATAAATTAATAAAGTCTTTTTTTTTTTTTTAAGATTTTATTTATTTGTTAGAGAGAGAGCAAGTGAGCACAGGCAGACAGAGAGGCAGGCAGAGGCAGAAGCAGGCTCCCTGCCGAGCAAGGAGCCCGATGTGGGACTCGATCCCAGGACACTGGGATCATGACCTGAGCCGAAGGCAGCCGCTTAACCAACTGAGCCACCCAGGCGTCCCAAGTCTTTTTATTAATAAAAAGGGGCACGTGGGTGGCTCATTGGGTTAAAGCCTCTGCCTTCGGCTCAGGTCTTGATCTCAGGGTCCTGGGATCGAGCCCCACGTCAGGCTCTCTGCTCAGTGGGGAGCCTGCTCCCCCCCCCCACCCTCTGCCTGCCTCTCTGCCTACTTGTGATCTCTGTCTGTCAAATAAATAAATTTAAAAAAAAAAGGAAGAGCATTTGTATTATCAGTAAAGCATATCAACCTGTTGTTAGGACTGAGGTAATTCCTATCAGTAAGTTATTTTGGTAATTAAAACTAATACCACTCAAACAAACCATTTTTTCACTGGAAATCATTCAAAAATATAAAGAAGTATTTTTTGACACATCATACAAGGCATTACTTCTTTCATCCAGTGGTGGCAGGCAGAATCTACTTGGTTTTCTTTGATTTACATCTGTAGAAACTTTTAAGTCTGTAGATTCAAAGTTTGTAGGTAGAGGATCTAGTGTCTGCCTTACTAGAGGCTAACAAATATGATTTAACTTTTTAAAAATGCCGATTGTGTTGTATTCCCTAGGTCACACTAGCCTCCTATTTGTGAATTACACTACTCTTTGGAAAGTCTTCTGCTCATCACCCTTTTAGCACTTCATACTGGTCACTACCCCATTTCTTCTTGAAATGCTGTTCTCCCTACTGCTTCTATGCTCTAGAGGTTCCTTCTTTCTCTCTCTGCCCATACTGCACCATGGGTGGTGGAAAGGGAAAGGGCCTGCATATGAGTGACCGAAGGCAATAAGGAAGTGAATGTGGATGTTCTTGACTGTACAAGAGCTGCCTTTCTCTCTTCCCCCCCCAACCTCAGTCTTGTCATCCAGTCAGCTTTAACTATTGCCATTCTAAAGTTTGGAGTACCTCAGTGAATTTTTCAACCCTTTAGTTTGTCATCTGTTTTTAAAAGTTTCCCAAATTTCCCCCACTCCAGTCTAGGCCCTTATGTTCCTTCCCTGTATTACGTTTCACTCTTTTAACTGTGTAGTCTTACTTCATAAAATACGGACCACTTATATTTCTTAAGTCTTGAAGTCGTCGTGCTCCTCACTTATGAGAAGTCTCTCATGCCTTCTTTTTGGCTACAGCAGATGTTGACCCCTCTATCTTTCAAGGGTATTATATTTACTCTCCTTATACCTTGGTATTTTTTTCTTTATTTTTTTTCTTTTTAAAGATTTTATTTATTTATTTGTCAGAGAGAGAGAGAGAGAGAGAGAGAGCGAGCACAGGCAGACAGAGTGGCAGGCAGAGGCAGAGGGAGGAGCAGGCTCCCTGCCGAGCAAGGAGCCCCATGTGGGACTCCACCCCAGGACGCCGGAATCATGACCTGAGCCGAAGGCAGCCGCTCAACCAACTGAGCCACCCAGGTGTCCCGGTATTTTTTTTTTTTTCCTTCTTAACAATCTGGCCCTAATGTAACCTCCCATCATACCTACCAGTCCTGCACTATAAACTTCCATAGCCAGGTTTTGCTATTCACTTACTTTATCCATAGAAACTACTCTGCATCTAACCCATGGCAGTGCTCTCTGCTATTTTTCTCCTTACTCTACATTTTTCTAAGATACTTTTTGTAAGCTTTACATTACGTGCATCATCTATCTTGTGTACTATTCACACATGGTGGTGAAGCTCTTGAAGAATGGAATGTGCTTTTGGATTCCCTACAGGCCATCCCTGCTTCAGTGCTTCTCTCCCCATCCAAGGACTGCCATGAACTTGTGGATATGTTCTCGATGAGCTGTACTTGATAGAATTGTGATGAATATGTAGAAGGGAAAGGTGAGCAGATGCTCCTCCCAGGAAGGTAAAACTTTCTAGTGGTGCTACTTCATGATCCTGGATTGGTTTGCTTTGTAAACTGTCTCTCATAGCAGATGTTCCTTGGAGGGTAATTGCTCCTCTTCCGAGGATGCTGTCAGGGAGAGCCCTGCACGGGGGTGGGGGTGGGAGGGTAGGGGGATGGGAGTGGTGGGAGGAGGGTATTGCGCACTTAGATAAACTTGGGCCCTTTCAGCTTTGTCATTTGAAATAACTACTATTTTGACCTAATAAAGTAGAGGTCAGAGAGACTGATGGAGTTGAGTGGTTGACCAGGGTGATGTGAAGAAGTTAAAACAATAATACTGATAATTTATAGCTGAGTAATCATTATAGTTTATGGTTCTACTTTTCAGTGCTGTCTTTACATTTTATGATGTGGAAAACAAATTTCAAAATTATAAAATATGTTTTTTGTGGCCTTCATGTTTATTTGACTACTGAGAGTTCCATTTAAAAGACTATCTAGCCTACATAGCCTCTTTATTATTATTTTTTTTAAGGTTTTATTTATTTATTTGACAGAGAGCGAGACTGCGAGAGAGGGAACACAAGCAGGGGTAGTGGGAATGGGGGAAGCAGGCTCTTTATTTGGAAACTTATTTTGAATTACTGAAAACAAAATTTTCATCAGAACTGCGCAGTTGTTTCACTTACTGGTAAATAGGAGAATTATGCTTATAATTTTTACAATGATAAAGGATGTGAACTTCAGCTGATTGAAATTTGCTTTTTTTCCTCCCTCTTTAAATCAAATTCAGTGATGAACACAGTAGCTTTTGTGCCCATTCTCTTGATTATGAATTGATTTGTCACTGTTCTGCTTGCTAGCTTGTCCTGAGGCAGGCCCAGTATTTTTCTCAAGTCTTTTGGGGGGACTGAGGTCTCTAGAATTTTCGCTGTATGATGAAGTATATATTTTTTTCTATTTAAAAATAATCCTTTCACTGTCATAATTGAGATCTAGTCCTCAAGCAAAGATTTCCAAAAATGCTTCCCATTCTGACTGCAAACCAGAGGTCATTCGTGGTCTCTCCCATCTTTAAGTAGATAGGCTTCTTTTGTGGTCTCATAGAATTGTCTATGAAGAACTTTAAAGTTATTTGGTTCAGTCTGTTCACTTAGCAAACATTGTGGAGTCTCTGCTATTTGTCAAACATCATACTAGGTATTAAGGAAACAATGAATAAAACAGAATAAAACCGGAGTGCTTGAATTGCGCAGTTGGTTAAGTGTTAAACTCTTAATTTCTGTTTAAGTCATGATCTCAGTGTCTTGAGATCCAGCCCTGTGTTGGGCTCCACGCTCAGGGTGGAGTTCGCTAGGGTTCTTTTTCCCCTCCCTCAGCCCCTTCTGCTCGTGTGCACGCTCTCTCTCTCTCTCTCTGAAGATAAATAAATCTTCAAAACAGTATAAAACTTCCACCTCCTTGGCAAAGTTAAATAAAACAGGAAGAGAGGCATTTTCACAGTGAAATAACTTTCATTATTTTATAATAGTCTCAGATTTTCCAAATGCAAGGTCATTATCATATGAAAGGATCATAATGATCAAGACTTGTTGCCTACGATATATTTGCCAAATACATATACAAATGGTCATGACTTCTTTGGTACATGTACTTAGTTCTTGAAAGTGAACTGATACGATTTTGCCTCTGTCTTAGTTTCCTGTGGTTCCCACAACAAATTAATGCAGACTTGATGGCACAAAACAAATGTATTCTCTCACCATTCTGGAAACCAAAAATCTGAAATCAAGGTACTAGCATGGCCATGGTTCCTTGGTTCCTCTGAAGGTTCTAGGGGAGAAGGTTCTAGGGAGGTCCCTCTTTGCCTCTTGCAGCTTCTAGTGGCTCTGGGCATTCCTTGGCTTATAGATGCATCACCAATCCCTATCTTCATCTTTTAAAACTTTTTTTTTTTTTAGATTTTTAAAATTTATTTGTCAGAGAGAGAGATCGAGCACAGGCAGACAGAGTGGTAGGCAGAGGCAGAGGGAGAAGCAGGCTCCCCACCGAGCAAGGAGCCCGAGTTGGGACTCAGTCCCAGGACACTGGGATCATGACCTGAGCCGAAGGCAGCCGTTTAAACAACTGAGCCACCCAGGCGTTCCCCCTATCTTCATCTTTACATCATCTTTTTCTCTCTGTCTCTTTGTCCGTTCCTCCTCTTTCAAGGACACCAGCCATTGGATATAGGGCCCACCCTAAGTCTAGGATGATTTCATCTCATGATCGTTTATTATGTCCACAAGAGCCTCATTTCCAAATAAGGTCACATTCTGAAGTTCTGGGTGACATGGATTTTGGGGGCACCCTGTTCAACCCACTGTAGTCTCTGTGGTCCTTTTTGACCCCAAATCTGTATTTATGTAGATACATAGGGAGAAAAAAATAAAATACTTGTGTGCATGTGTATATAGCTCAAATGTTATTCCTTAGGCTTGAAAATAAAAGTAGTGGATTAAATATTTTTGTTGCATTGAAGATATTTAGTAAAATAACTTTATTTGCATTAATAATTAAATAAGGAATAATAAAATAGACTTTTAAAAAAAAACAATTTTAGGTTCAGAGCTGTATTAAGCAGAAGATACAGAGATTCCCTGTGTAATCCCTTCCTTCGTATATGTAGCCTCCCTCATTAACAACATCTCCCATGAGAGAGGTATGTTTATTACAGTTGATGAGTCTACATTGACCCATCATTATCACCCAAAGTCCGTAGTTTACATTAGGCTTTATTGTGGGTTTGGACAACTGTGTAATGACATGTATTTAACATTATAGTATTGTACAAAGTAGTTTCACTACCCTAAAAATCCTCTGTGCTCTACTGATTCATCCATCTCTCCTCTCTAACCTCTGGTCACTGATCTTTTCACTATCTCGATAGCTTTACCGTTTCCTGTCTTGTTTCTCATGTGATATCATATAGTTGGAAACAAACATAGTGTAGCCTTTTTAGATGTGCTTCTTTCACTTAGTAGTATGCATTTAAGTTTCCTATATAACCTGTCATGGCTTAATAGCTTATTTCTTTTTTAGCACTGAATAATGTTCTATTGTCTGGATATGCCACAGTTTATTCACCTACTGAAGGACATCTTGGTTCCTTCCAAGTTTTGGCAATTACGAGTAAAGATTCTGTAAACATCTATGTGCTGGTTTTAGGTGAACATAAACTCTCACTTCCTTTGAAGTAGGTGCCAAGGAGCATGGATTGCTGGATTACATGGTAAGAGGATATTTAGTTTTGGAAGAGTCAAACTATCTTCCAAAGTGGCTGTACCATTTTGTATTTCCACCAACAGTGAATGAGCTTCTGTTGCTCCACATCCTTGCCAGCATTTGATGTTGTCAGCATTGTGGATTTTGGCTATTCTAATATGTGTGTAGGGGTATCTCAGTCTTTTAATTTGCATTTTCCTGATGACGTATGATGCAGAGCATATTTTCATATGTTTATTTGCTGTCCGCATGACTTTGGTGAAGCGTCTGTAGGGTCTCTGGCCCTTTTTTTTTTTTTAAAGATTTTATTTATTTATTTGTTAGAGAGAGAGAGAGAGAGAGAGCACAGGCAGACAGAGTGGTAGGCAGAGGGAGAAGCAGGCTCCCTGGCGAGCAAGGAGCCCGATGTGGGACTCGATCCCAGGACGCTGGGATCAGGACCTGAGCTGAAGGCAGCTCCTTAACCAACTGAGCCACCCAGGCGTCCCTCTGGCCCATTTTTAAATCAAGTTGTTTGTTTTCTAATTGTTGAGATTTAAGAATACTTTATATATTTTGGATAAGAGTCCTTTATCAGATGTATCTTTTGTAAATATTTTCTCCAAATGTATGGCTTGTAATCTTACTCTCTTAACAGTGTCTTTTGCAGAGCGGAAACTTTTAATTTTGATGAAATCCATTATATCAGTTCATTCTTTCATGAATCATGCTTTTGGTGTTGTATCTAAAAAGTCATCTCCAGGGGCACCTGGGTGGCTCACTCAGCTGCACATCTGTCTTCAGCTCAGGATATGATCTCAGGGTCCTGGGATCAAGTCCCATATTGGGCTCCCTGCTCAGCAGGGAGCCTGCTTCTCCCTTTCCCTCTGCGTGCACTACCCCTGTTGTACTCTCTCTATGTCATATAAGTAAACAAAATCTTAAAAGAAAAATAAAAGTCATTACCAAAGCCAAGGTTATCTAGATTTTCTCCTTTGTAAACTTCTAAGAGTTGTATAGTTTTTTGTTTTATGCCTAGTTCTGTGATCCATTTTGAATTAATTTTTGTGAAGGGTCTGTGTCTAGATTCATTTTTTTGTGTGTGGATGTTCAGGTGTTAAAGCATCATTGTTGAAAAGTCCCTTTTTCCCATTATATTGTTTTTGCTTGTCAGATCAATTGATTCTACTTATATGGGTCAATTTATGGACCTTCTTTTCCTTTGGTCTGTTTTTGTATTCTTTTGCCAATATCAGACTTTCTTGATTATTGTAGCTTTATAGTGAGTCTTTAAGTTGGATGGTGTCAGTCCTCTATTTTGTTCTCCTTCAATATTGTGGTGTTTATTCTGGATCTTTTGCCTTTCCATATAAAATGTACAATCTTTTTTTTTTTTTAAGATTATTTATTTATTTATTTGTCAGAGAGAGTGAACACAGGCAGACAGAGTGACAGGCAGAGGCAGAGGGAGAAGCAGGCTCCCTGCTGAGCAAGGAGCCCGATGCGGGACTCGATCCCAGGACGCTGGGATCATGACCTGAGCCGAAGGCAGCTGCTTAACCAACTGAGCCACCCAGACGTCCCTACAATCAGTTTTTAATATCCACAAAATAAGTTGCTGGGATTTTCATTGCATTTGTATTAAATTGATAGATCAAGTTGGGAAGAACTGACTTCTTGAAAATTTTGAGTTTTCTTATCCATTAAAATGGAATAATTCTCCATGTATTTAGTTCTTTGATTTCACTCATCAGAGCTTTGTAGTTTTCTTTATATAGATCTTGTGCATATTTTGTTAGATTATACTAAGTGTTTCATTTTGGGAGATGCAAATGTAAATGATACTGTGTTTCGGAATTTCAAATTTCACTTGTTCAAGTTGCTCTTATATAGGAAAGTGACTGACTTGCGCATTCATGTTGTATTGTGCAACCTTGCTGTAATTGTTTATTTCCAGGAGAGTTTTGTTTTGTGTGGGGTTTTTTGGGGTTTTTTTGGTCATTTCTTTTGGATTTGCTTTATCATGTCATCTGCAAACAAAAGCAGCTGTGTTTCTTCCTTCCTAACCTGTATATGTCTTATTGCATTAGGTAGGACACCCAGTATGATCTTGAAAAACAGTGGCATGAAGAGACATCTTTGCTTTGTACCTGATCTTCATTGGAAAGCTTCAAGTTTCTCACCATTAAATATAATGGTAGCTGTAGTTTCTTTGTAGACGTTCATTAAAAATTGTAGAAGTTCATCTCTATTCCTAGGTTACTGAGAGTTTTATCATGAAAGGACGTCATATTTTGTTAAATGCTTTTTCTGCATGTATTGATATGATCGTATGATTCTTATTCTATAACCTGTTGATGTGAGAGGTTACATTGAATGATTTTCAAATGATGAATTGGCTTTGCATACCTGGGATAAATTCTACGTGGTCATGGTGTATAATTCTTTTTATCCATTGTTGGATTCAATTTGCTGGTATCTTTCTGAGGAGTTTTGCATTTATGTTTATGAGAGATATTGGTCTGTAGTTTTCTTGTAATGTCTTTGCCTGGTGTTGGTATTATAGTAACACTGGCTTCATAGAGTGATTTAGGAAGTATTTCCTTTGTTTCTGTCTTCTAAAAGAGATGATAGGGAAGTGGTGTAATTTTGTTCTGAAGTGTTTGGTAGAATTCACTAGTGAGCCTACCTGGGCCTGGTGCTTTCTGTTTTGGAAGGTTGTTGATTATTGATTCAACTTCTTTAATATGGATAGTCTCTTTCTTCTTGTGTGAGTTTTGGCAGATTGTGTCATTCAAGGAGTTGTTCTGGTTCATCTAGGTTATCAGATTTGTGGACAAAGTAGTTCATAGTATTCTTTGATTATCCTTTTAATGTCAATGGGTTCTGTAGTGTGATGTCCTCTCTTTCATTTCTGATATTAATAATTTTTAATTGTGCTGATGCTTGCTCCTTTTCTTTTCCCCCAACAGAAGGGATTTAATATAAGGAATTGGTTCCATAGGTGTTGGGGGCTGAAAAAGCAAAAACCAAAAACAATAATAACTCCATGGAGTAGTTCCATGCCTAGATTGAGGGAGATAAAAGAAGAGGTTGTTATCATCAAAATATAGGGCTTTGAAAGGGGGAGCCACAGAGCTGGGGTTCAGAGCTCTGGGGGAGGACATGACTAAATAGTAGTGCTATATTCATATTATTTCCCATAGCAGTTCGACCTATATATATCACTATGTCTACACAGAGAAGTTATAAAGAGGGGTGCTTGGTTGGCTCATTTGAAAGAGCATGCAACTCTTGATCTCGGGGTTGTGAATTTGAGCCCCACATTGGTTGTAGAGATTACTTAAATAAATAAAACTTTAGAGGCACCTGGGTGGCTCAGTGGGTTAAAGCCTCTGCCTTTGGCTCAGGTCATGATCCCGGGGTCCTGGGATTGAGCCCTGCATCAAACTCTCTGCTCAGTGCGGGGCCTGCTTCCCCCCCCCCCCCCCTGCTTGCCTCTCTGCCTACTTGTGATCTCTCTGTCAGATGAATAAATAAAATCTTAAAAAAAAGGTATCTTCTTAAAAGTAAACAAATAAATAAATAAAACTTAAAGAAAAAAGTTAAAAAGAGATACACTCCCCAAAAGGACCTGGCTCAGACTATTTCATGGAGGAATTCTTACAAATACTCAAGGAGCTTATGAAAACTTACTATGTGCTTTATAGGGATTCTGAAAACAACACTGTGAAATCATACCGCCATCATCATCATCACCCCTTTCGTTTTTGACAACACTGTGGCACAAAATGGTTAATTTGCCTAGTGTCAACCACTAGGAAGTGACAGATCTTGGATGTAAATCCAGGCAGTCTGTCTCCAAAGGCTACACTCAGCCACCTTGCTATACCCATCCCTGTGCTGTCTAAACTGTTTCAGATCATAAAGGTGAAACTTGTCCAGTTATTTTTTAAAGACATAAATATCTAGTCAAATACCTTAATATCTAGTAAAAACAGTCCAGAAGAGAACTGCAGAACAGTCTCAACCATTATATTAGCACAGGTACTCTAGTAAAATATTTGCAAGTAGAATTTAGTAGAATATTAAATCTGCAACTTGAGCAGATGGAGTTATTCTAAGAAGATAAGAATTATTCACTGTTAGGAAATCTGTTTAAAAATCCTACCACACAAGTCAAAAGAGTAAAAACAAATGAGACTGCTTAGTTAATAATTTTTCAAATGGTATAGGAAAATGTTCTCGATTAAACAATTTAATCTGGAAAGAAAAGTATAATTGAAAAAAAACAAAAACTTATGTCCCTTTGCCCCTTCCCATTCCTAATTTCCTTCCCCCTTTCTAGAGGTAATAGTATCAGGTAAATCAGACAAAAATTTTTATTTTTTTTTAATTTTTTTTTATTTATTTGTCAGAGAGAACGGGAGCGAGCACAGGCAGACAGAGTGGCAGGCAGAGGCAGAGGGAAAAGCAGGCTCCCTGCTGAGCAAGGAGCCCGATATGGGACTCGATCCCAGGATGCTGGGATCATGACCTGAGCTGAAGGCAGCCACTTAACCAACTGAGCCACCCAGGCGTCCCCAGACAAAAATTTTTAATGTATTATGTAAGTCATCTTACAGCCTTATTTAGCTGAAAAGTGAATAAAAGTTATGCTATTATGTACATAATGTTTAGTGTTCTGTCCTTTCAGAGGATTGTAAACTTTCTAGAACCGTGGCCTTTTTTTTTTTTTTTTTTTTTGATAGTTGACACATAATGTTTTGTTAGTTTCAGGTGTGCAACATAGTGATTCAACATCTCTCTACATTAATGCTCTCTACTTTCCACAAGTGTAACTACTATCTGTCACCATAAAACACTATTACAGTACCATTGATTATATTCCCTATGCTATGCCTTTTATTCCTGTAACTTGTTCATTCTATAACTAGAAGCCTGTATCTCCCACTCACCTTCACCCATTTTGCCTACCCCTCACCCCCTTTTTACTCTGGCAACCATCAGTTTAAATTTCTCTGTGTTTGTAGGTCTGATTCTGCTTTTTGGTTGTTTATTTATTTGTTTTAGATTCCACATATGAGTAAAATCATTGCTTTCTCTATTTAGCTTACTTTACTTAGCATAATACCCTCTAGGTCTATCCTTGTTCCTTCTTTCTTTACCTGTATCTCATGGCAGTTAGCATAGGGAGACGGAGGTGCACAAGGGAAATAGAGTCCAACATTCAGACTTCCTTTTTTTTTTTTTTTAAGATTTTAATTTATTTGACATTACAAGTAGGCAGAGAGGCAAGCAGAGAGAAAGAGGAGGAAGCAGACTCCCTGCTGAGCAGAGAGCCGGATGTGGGTCTCCATCCCAGCACCTTGGGATCATGACCTGAGTTGAAGGCAGAGGCTTTAACCCACTGAGCCACCCAGGCGCCCTCAGACTTCCTTTTCATAAGCTATGGTCATTCCCTGATTACTTTCAGTGAAAGTGCTTAGAAAGCTAAAATACTACATGGTAGTGATGGAGATCATGAAGTAATCACCCTTAATATATATGAAAGCTTTGAGACCACCACTGTGGGGAATTTTAGACCAAAGGAGGAAAGACAAACCAATTTGCTTTACAAAGTTAATTAAAATTGTACGAGGCCTATGGGTAGCATTAAAGATTCTTTTTTCCTGATGATTGAATTAGGATAAGTATTTCAGCAAGTATAAGGCCTTCAAAGACTACTACTTCTTCTTCTTTTTTTTTTTTTTTTTTAAGATTTTATTTATTTATTTGACAGAGAGAGACACAGCAAGAGAGGGAACACAGGCAAGGGGAGTGGGAGAGGGAGAAGCAGGCTTCCTGCTGAGCAGGGAGCCAGATGCGGAGCTCCATCCCAGGACCCTGGGATCATGACCCAAGCCAAAGGCAGACGCTTAATGACTGAGCCACCCAGGCACCCCTCAAAGACTACTTTTGATTGACGTTTAGAATTGGTTTAGTTAGAAGGAACAGTGTCATTTTGAAGATACAGACTTTTTTTTCCATATATATTTTTTAAGATTTTATTTATTTATTTGAAAGAGCGTGAGTGAGGGGGAGGGGCAGAGGGGAGAGGGAAAAGCAGACTGCCCCCCACTCTGATGTGGGGCTTCATCCCAGAACCCTGGGATCCTGAGGAGCCAAAGGCAGACGCTTAACTGACTGAGCCACACAGGTGCCCCTGAAGATACAGATTTTAAAGTAAGCAATGGATTAACACATTAGGCCTATATAAAAATGGTGTAATTGGATTTGCTAATAAAATATTTTTATTGTAGAACATAGTACTCAGGAATAGGAAACCAAAAAGCCCGAGAGTTATCCGGAACTAAGTGAATATGGATAATAAGAAACCAAAGGTTTTACTGAAGAACAGTTTTTTACTGAAGTCTGTTGACTCACCATAAAGGGTCAGGGTCACATGTTTAATAGTGAAATAAAAACATTTTTTGACATAGTAGGAGGTATTTTCTTCACTTTGTGCAGTTTAGAAATACATACGCCACCAGTAGAAACTGGTAAATAAGACAGTTGAGGAATTTCAGTTATACAGTTTAGGATTTTTCAGAGCCTTTATGGTATAAACCTTGAAAAATTTTTTAAAAAGTGAAAACATTGGCATTTAGTTCACTGTATTGTATATTGGCTGTTTTCCCCAGCCTTCTTCCCCATTTCTCTGTGGGTACGTCCTTTTTCTCCCACATAAGCTACTTGTACTCAACTACTTGTTTCAGGATCCACTTCTTGGGGTCTGTCATTTTTCCTATAAAATTTCCGATTGCTTGATGCTGCTGCCTGTATCCCCATGGTGTCATTTCATGTTTCATCCATTGTTTCCTTACAGTAGTTCTTGGGCTTGATTAGACTGAGGTCAGTTTCAGTTTGGGGGGTTAAGAATACTTCAGGAGTAGTGCTTTTTATTTCCTATTGGATCCTATCAAGAAGCATTAATATCTGATTGTTCCGCCTTTAGTGATGTTAAGATTGTTCAATAACAGTGTCAGTGTAGTTGCTTTGTGTTGTGATTAACTCAGATCTTCTTGAAAGCCTAGGCAAAAGGGTAGTATGACATACTGTGTAATTCCCATTGTTGAGTGCCTAGCAGTTATCTTTTGAGAATAGATAATGACTTTGCCAAGATGTGGATAACTCTTCAGTTAAAATACTTGAAAGAGGGGTACCTGGGTGGCTCCCTTGGTTAAGTGTCTACCTTTAGCTCGGGTCATGATCCTGGAGTTCTGCGATTGAGTCCCACATTGGGGAGTCTCTGTTGCCCTCTGCCCCTCACCCAGCTCCTGTGCACTCTCTCTCTCAAATAAATAAAAAAAATCTTTTCTAAAAAAAGATGTAAAATACTTGAGAGAATCTTCTCTCTTTTTTTAATATGAAAAAGAAATTAAATTTGATGATCTTGCTAGATGTTTTGTGTGTGTGTGTGTATAGTCTTATTCACATCCCTTTCTGTAGTGCCTAGTACAGTGTCTGGCATGTATGTAATAGATGACTCAGTGAGATATTTGTAGAATGAATGACCTAACAAAAGAGTGTATGTACAACATATATGTAGATTCTCTTAAGGGAACTTACCTTCATCAGGCATCCTGGGCAAGAATTACATTGTAGCACAAGAAGAGTACTCATAATTTTCTCTTGGCATATATTTGCAAGTATTTGTTCTGGACTGTAAGATCCAGTGTTAGGTACTAATCAGGAGACAGTGGACAAGTAGAATGTTGTCTCACACTGTACCCCCCACCCCCTGCCCCTGGTTCCAGAATAGGTACAGAAAAAGAAGGTAACAGTTCTCATCTTTTTTTTTTTTTAATTTAAGCTTTATTTAAACATATAATGTAACCCCACCACCCTCTCCCAACCCCTCTTTCCCCCACCCCCCTCAGTTAGTTTTATGACATTAAGAGTCTCTTTTGGTTTGTCTCCCTCCGGATCCCATCTTGTTTCATTTTTACTTTTCCTACCACCTTAACTCCCACCCCCGTTGCATCTCCACTTCCTCATATCAGGGAGATCATGTGATAGTTGTCTTTAACAGTTCTCATCTTAACTTTTCTCCCAATTTCCATGCTTTGTTAGTACCACCATTGCTAGAATTTGGGGTTTTAGAGGACTATGGGGTGATTTTAAGAGAAGAATCCTTTTTACACATTGAGAACATTACTCCCAGTTCTGAAAAGCTTTTGACTCTCCTTTGAAGGTCAGAGAACTATATTGTCTGTTCCAGGTAAATTAGTTCATCCCATTTTTTAAAAAGTTTTTAGTTTTATTTTATTTTATTTATTTATTTATTTTTTTTGGTTAGAGAGAGAGCAAGCAAGCACAGGCAGACAGAGAGGCAGGCAGAGGCAGAGGGAGAAGCAGGCTCCCTGCGGAGCAAGGAGCCCGATGTGGGACTCGGTCCCAGGACACTGGGATCATGACCTGAGCCGAAGGCAACCTCTTAACCAACTGAGCCACCCAGGCATCCCAAGTTTTTAGTTTTAATTCTAGTACAGTTAGCATTCAGTGTTGTATTAGGCTCTCATCAAATTTTTTTAGTAAAAAGATTTTATTTATTATTTATTTGAGAGAGAGAGAGCGCACAAACTGGGGGAGAGGGAGAGGCAGGCTCCCTGCAGAGCAGGGAGCCCAACGTGGTGCTTGATCCCAGAACTCAGGGATCATGACCCAAGCTGAAAGCAGATGCTTAAAATGAGTGAGCCACCCAAGGGCCCCAATGTCAAATTTTTTTTTTTTAAATATAGGTGACACAGTGTCTCATTAGGTTCAGGTATACAGCATAGTGATTAAACAAGTTCATACATTATGCTCTGCTCACCACAGGTGTAGCTACCATCTGTCACCATACAACACTGTTACAGTACCATTGACTATATTCCCTGTGCTGTGCGTTTTACTTCTGTGCCTTATTCAGTCCATAACTGGAAGCCTGTATCTCCTACTCCCCTTCACACATTTTCTCATCCCATGGCCCTCTCCCTGATGGTAACCATCAGTTTGTTCTCTGTATTTATGGGTCTGCTTCTGCTTTTTGTGTTTGTTTTATTTTTTAGGTTCCACATGTAAGTGAAATCACATGATACTTGTTCTCTGATTTATTTCATTTAGCACAATACCCTCTAGGTCTGTCCATGTTGTTACAAATGGCAAAATCTCATCTTTTTTTTAAAATGGCTGAGTAATATTCCAATATGTGTATGTGTATGTATGTACATACATGTGTGTGTGTACACACATACACATACACCATACCTTCTTTATTCATTCCTCATGGATGGACACTTGGGTTGCTTCAGTATCTTGGCTATTGTAAATAATGCTGCAGTAAACACAGGGATGCATATATCTTCTTGATTTAGTGTTTTTATTTTCTTTGGGCAAATACTGAGTAGTGAAGTTATTGAATCATATGATATTTCTATTTTTAATTTTCTGAGAAACCTCCTTACTGTTTTCTGCAGTGGCTGTACCAGTTTGCATTCGTACCAGCAGGGAATGAGAGTTCCTTTTTCTCCATATCCTTACCAGCACTTGTTATTTCTTGTCTTTTATTTTAGCCATTCTGACAGTAGGAGGAGATCTCTCATTGTTGTTTTGATTTGCATTTCCCTGATCATGAGTGATAATGAGCATCTTTTCATAATGTTGTTGGCCAATTGTATATCTTTGGAAAAATATCTCTTCAGGTCCTCTACCCATTTTTAATCAGGGGGGTGTGTGTGTGTGTGTTGAGTTGTATAAATTCTTCATATATTTTGGATATTAATCCCTTATCAGATATACCATTTTAAAATGTCTTCTCCCATTCAGTATGTTGCCTTTGTTTTATTGAAGGTTTCTCTTGGGTCCATGGTCAAAGGAACGAGACTGATACAAAGCGAAAGTCAAGCAAAGCTTTATTTTGTGCCAAGCATGGAGATTCAAACCCACCGGCCCAGGCCGTCTCTTACAAAGAGGCGCCCCCTCCCTGCCTTACAGACTAACTTTTATAGAGCAAAGGCCATGTGGTTGGGCCTGACCACACACAGGTGGCCAATGAGATTGTAACACACAGAGAAAGCTGCACAGTCATGCTAGGTCACCCATGGGTGGCCAGTTGAATTAGTTTACCCTAGTAGATATTTGAACTAGCCTATCACCTTGGTCAGAATTGGCGCCCAAAAGGCAGGACCCACATTCCTTGGTAGCTAGGGAGACAGTACGCTTGCCCCACTGATTGGACGTCTCCACCTGGCCTGACCCGCCCTTGTATTTGGGCTCTGTTACCTGGGACTGGTTTCCCAGATTTGCTCTTAAGTAAGTTTCCTGAGGGGTCGGGGGGGGGGGGGGGGCAGGGTCAGTTTAAGTTTTACTGTATAAACAACAAAGTCATTGTTTAACTGGATGGAATTGCTCTGGCTAAATAGGCCCTTACAGTTTCCTTCACTGTGCAGAAGCTTTTTATTTTGATGTAATCTCAGTAGCTTGTTTTTGTTTCTCTTGTCTTAGGGGAGATATACCTAAAAAATGTTGCTACAGCCAATTCAGAGAAATTACTGTCGTGTTCTCTTCTAAGATTTTTATGGTTTCAGTTCTCACATTTGGGTCTTTCATCCATTTTGAGTTTATTTTTGTGTACAATATAGGAAAGTGGTCAGTTTCATTATTATGCATGTAGCTGTCCAATTTTCTCAGCACCATTTATTGAAGAAGCTTACTTTGTATATTCTTGCCTCCTTAGTCATAGATTAATTGACCATATAATTGTGGGTTTATTTCTGAGCTTTCTATTCTGTTCCATTGATCTCAGTCCATTTTTGTGCCAGTACCACACTGTTTTGGTTAGTGAAGTTTTGTAGTACGTTGTGAAATGACATCAGTTTTAATGGAGATCCATGTATGATCAGATAACTAATGTGCAAGAAAAAGTATCAGTTTCAGCAATTTTTTTTTTATTTTTTAGAGGGAGCAGGGAGGGGCAGAGGGAGAGAGAAAATCTTGAGCAGGCTCCACACCCAGCACAGAGCCTGCCTCAGGTCTTCATCTCACAATCCTGAAGTCATGAGCTGAATAGAAATCAAGACTCAGACACTTAACTGACTGAGCCCCCCAAGCACCCCTATTATTATCTTCTGTGGTTGTTTCTATTGGCAGAATTTGAGTTTAGGGGTTTCATTACCTATATTTGAATGATTATTTTGGGGTATAGAATTTATTTTCTCAAACATGTCTGCACCCACCATATCTTGACTTACTTAATGAGAGATGTTATAATTGTTCTAATGTTTCTTTATAAAAGCGTATTGGTTCTGACTTGCCCAAAATTTGTATCACTTGTCCAAAAGTTATATCACTCAGCAATTTAAGGGTTAAAGTAACTTCCCTGTGTTATTCTATACTTAGTCCTATTTTTCCTCTTTCTTTGAACTTCTAGTTCATTATAATACTTCTGGGAATACTAGCAGTGAGATGTGCCTCAATTGATACTCCGCTTCAAGGCTCTTACAATGCTTGTCAGCCTCAGCTTTTTTTCTCTGGGGACCTTTCATATCTCTTAGCTCCTTGCAGCCAACTGAAAATCTCTGTGCTTCTGTTGCCTGCCAGCTTAATGCAAAACTGAGAGTCAGAGAAGTGGCCCCAGGGAGGAGAAACAGCCTGGGTCTCATGGCATCCAGATTTCAGGTAGCAGGCTGGCTTGTCAATTTGGATTAGAATGGAAGAGAGCTGTTGCTTGGTACATTACTTATTTCTTGCTATAGGAGAGACACAGTTTGTAAAGGGCTTTGAGACTCTCCTGACAGGCGGGAAAATGAAAGATTTAGCACAAATACATTAAGCTATTATTGTAGAATGCCTAGCAGATGTAATGTCAATTGAGAATGGTAATGCCACATGGAAGGAAACATTCTCTGTTAAAGCTTCTATTTCATGCTGGTAATTTTCATGCAGAAGTATCTATTCAGGCAGTAGGCAGGATACTTTAAAAAATTAACATCTTTGTAAATTTCTAATAAGATTACAGACTCCACATTTTTTTAAACCACAGTATTTTGCATGTCAATACAGACTTCTCACAAATGAGTCTTACTTGTGCCTGTGTTCATATTTGAGGAATAAAAACATTGTACAGAATTTACAGTGGTTTACGTGCTTGCTTGTAGAGTCAGATACTTTGCTCTCTAAAGCAGTGCTTCCTAAACGTTAAGGTACATGGGAATCACTTGGGGATCCTATCAAAGGACAGATTCTGATTCAGTAGGTCTGGAGCCCGATAGTTTGTGTTTCTCACAAGGTCCCAGGTGATGCCAGTGCTGCTGCATTAGGGACCATTATTTGAATAACAAGATTTTAAGATATTATGCTTTAAAACAAATTCACTGGAAATACTTTTTCTCTAAACACATTAACTAAAATATGTTAATAAAACACTAAAGCAAAGCCTTGCTAATAAATGCTTTTGTGGCTTACCAATCTTGCTAACAGAAATAATACCTAATAACCTCTTCTGCCTGATACTTTATTAGATTCTGGTCCTAAAACTTCTAAATTATTGAATTTCATGACTGACTTAATACCTTAAAATGAACAATACAAGAAGTATTAGATTTTTGGGGTGCCTGGGTGGCTTAGTTGGTTAAGTGTCTGCCTTCAGCTCGGGTCATGTTCCCAGGGTCCTGGGATTGAGCCCCACATCAGCCTCCCTGCTCAGTGGGGAGTCTGCTTCTCCCTCTCCTTCTGCTGCTCCCCCTGCTTGTGCTCTCTCTGTCTCTCTCAAATACACAAAATCTTAAAAAAAAAAAAAAAAGTATTAGATTTTTATCCATCAGTGTAACATAGCTATTCTTAAATAAGAGTGTTCCATGTGTGGAAGTGTCTGGAAATCATGTCAGAGTATATAGCTGTGGGGGACCCAGAAGCGGGTGTAACTAGAAGCTCAGCACAGCTCTTGGTGAGATGGTGGGCTTTCTGTAGGAGTTAGGGAGATCACTTCTTAGGTTCCCTCTCCATCTAAGTCTGGAAATAATCACCTATGGTATGCTCTTCACCATTACATAATTAAAAACAAGTTTTAATAGACTTTACTCCTATTTGATAACCTTATCCTCAGACATGTTAAAAATGTTTGTTGGGGGGCACCTGTGTGGCTTAGTTGACTAGTTAAGTGTCTGACTCTTGATTTCGGCTCAGGTCATGATCTCAGGGTTGTGAGATCTAGCCTTGTGTCAAGCTTCATGCTGAGTGTGGGGCTTGCTTAAGATTGTCTCTCTCCCTCTCTCGCTACGCCTCCTCTACCCCCAACTCATTCTCTCTCTCTCTCAAAAAAATGTTTGTTGGCCATTCCCGTTTCTGAGCCTCCTTCTCTCCTCAAAAAAATGTTTGTTGGCCATTCCCATTTCTGAACCTCTTTCCCCCATTTCTCACTTCCAGCACCGTCCCTCTATATTCTTAGTGTATTAACATCATCTGCTCTTTCATTCACTTTTTACATACTTGAGTACTTACTGTATACAATACTAGGTCAGTGTAGTAAATGATCTATGGGATACAAAACTGAATAAGGTGCAGTCTCTCTTCCAAGGTACTCAGTCTCCTGAAGGAGGTAGGATAGCATAGATAACCTGTGTGAATTAATAATCTATTAACACCCTCTGGAAAGTGCTCTGTGGGTTCAGATGAGAGAGAAATGAATCACTGGGGTCTGGGATCATCAGGAGAGTATTCATAGAAAAGATAGCTTTTGAATTGGATCTCAAAAGCTAGATAGCCCTGTTGGCTAGCAGGATGTTCCGAGAGGAAGGTGCACCAGCAACAGGCATGGATGCAGGACAGTAAGGAGATGCATTTTAGGAATCGCATGTACTGTAGACTCCTTGCATTCTTTTATTTGTAACTTCAGGATATGTACTGTTGGTTTGTGAGTGACTCTTGAAGGGTTTTCCCGAGTTACTGATTTTATTCCCTTGCAAAGAGCCTAGTGTCTCAGTCAGTGAGTGAGGCTAGTAATTGGTTTCGCAGCATTCATATCCATTCTTTATTCATTCTCATTCCATTTTTCCTTTTACTATATATTGTGTCAGAAAACATTATATACTTCTTAATAATTTAGGATTTGTGAGGAGCTTGTTGTAATTCTAGTCGCCAAAGTTATGTATATAGGGTGACATATAATTTATTGCCCGAACTGAGACCCATTTGAAAGGAGTGGTGCTCTTAGTCATATGCCATGGCAACAGGCATAAACTGGGTTTGTCTCAAGCCAGCCAGAGTATATGGCCCATGAGCACGTCTGATTACTCTGTACTTCCTGGTAGTTGGAGGACAGAATATGGATTGGGAGCAGTAGGATGTTATTTAGGAAAGCAGGTCTGTGGATGGTCCTAAATGCCAGGTTAAGGATTTAGGCTTTTATACTGTAGACAGAGAAAAACCCTTGGAGGTTATTTTGTTTGGTTGGTTTTATTTTTATGTTCTTTTGGCATCTGATTTGATGTATGCAAAGCAGCATTTGGAAAGATTAGTCTGACCTGTGGGCAGGTTAGATTGAAAGGAAACACCCAATTCAGAGAGTGTCATAGTAGTTCCCACTAAGGGTATATTTGAATAACAGCCGCTCAAATGGCCTTCATGTACAAGGAAAATGTGTTAATTTCTTTTTATAATTATGAACAGAGAAGCTTTAATAATTCACTTCCAATAGGTATTATTCTTACTGACATTAGTTCATATTTCTGAAGATCCTGTTGGATTAGTGTCTTGTTCAGTTAATGTTTTCACAAAAGAGGAACAGTTCTGGGATTTAGCAGTGAGAGCCAGAGCATTTTGTATGGGCTAGCTTTATAGCATGCACATACATGTATATGTTAATATTGTCACAATTAAAATTTGACTTAACACTGAGAGTGCTTACTCAAAAAATCTTTACAAAATTTATTTCTAAAATACTGTCTTTTATCATGTAATTGGTGTTTCATTGTATCTTGTTTCAACTTGATGTTTGTCGGGAAGGAATGTTAATTTCACAGTAGCTTCCATTCCTCTATGTGCACGTTTTGCCTTTTTCTATTCCAGTCCTATGGAATAGGTTGGACTTTTGAGAAAGGAGAGTTATTTTTGACCAGGAGAACCAGACAGATCTCCATGGAAGAACAAATCAGTCTTTGAAGGATTGATGATATAGTAGTGGAGAAGAGGACACTTTGAGTAGAGGAAACCTTGTATGCAAAGAGATGAGGAGGGGTGCCTGGGTGGCTCAGTCGGTTAAGTGTCTGACTTGTGATCTCCGTTCAGGTCATGATCTCATAGGTTGTGATCTCATGGGTCATGTGGTCTAGCCCACTTGGTGCTGTGACTCAGCAGGGAGTCTGCTTGAGATTCTCTCCCACTCTACCCCTCCCCCCACTGTGTGTGCTCTCTATTTCAAATAAGTAAATCTCAAAAAAAAAAAAAAAAAGAAGGGGGAGCAGAAAAATTGAAAAACTGTGGGATGTGCTTTGGGAAAAGCAACTAACTGGCTGCTGGCTGGCTTCAGAAATGCTATGGAAATGAGACTGACATGGAGGATACAGGGAAATTGAAGGAAAGGAAAGCTTCTTAGTTCCCAAAGATATCTCAATTTTAAAAAACCTTCTTTTTTTTTTTTTAAAGATTTTATTTATTTATTTGTCAGAGAGAGTGAGCACAGGCAGAGAGGCAGGCAGAGACAGAGGGAGAAACAGGTTCCCTGCTGAGCAAGGAGTCCAATGTGGGACTCGATCCCAGGACGCTGGGATCATGACCTGAGCCGAAGGCAGCCGCTTAACCAACTGAGCCACCCAGGCGTCCCTTAAAAAACCTTCTAATGGAAGAAAATATTCTTTACTTGTTGGAGAAGCGCCTATTTAAAGCTAGCCTGTCAACTTTTTTTTTTAAATGAAGTAGGGTATAATATTTGATATTGCACTGATATGCCTTTAATATAAGATCACATCACTTGATACATCTCAGATTGAGATGATTAATATTTCAAAATCCACAAAAAATGCATGTGGATGGAATTATCTATTGACTTCTAGGTGATTGGAGATGCTTCTCAGTTTTCTTGCCAAGAAAAAGCGCTAATGAACTGAAGAAAATGACCAACTTATAAAATATCCTAAGTTTACATCTGTATATTTACATATATTGTCTAAATAGTCCATCATTAGAAGCTAAAATTCTCCATGTGTCTATTAAGATCTTCAATTCAAAATGTCTTTGTAGATTTTGTTGTTTCTTCTAAAGAAAATAAATTTAAAAGTTTACTTCAAGTCTTAACTTAAAAAAATGAATGATTGCACCCCCTCTCTTCCTGGTCTAGAGCTACTTGTCTTTATTTTACTTAAGCACTAAAGCATTTGACATAAAGATGTTTCCCTGGGAGAATTTTGTTTAGGCTTAGGGCTGACATGAAAAGAAACAATTTGTCAGACTAGTGGAGCTTGCTAACAATTTAAATAAACAACCTGTCTTTCCCTTTATACTGCATATTAATAAAAATGTTAATGCTAAAACACCTCTTTTACACCCTACAGGGTGGACAGATGATTGGGTCAGAGACCGTTTTCTTGCTTTGGGCCCTTGTCAACACATCTGTTAGCCGAATGTGTCTTAGAAGTGCATGCTTATTAATAAGCATGATGTTTCTAAACTAATAGGTATTTAATACAACCCAGTTTGATTGTTGTCTCATTTTTGTTATCACCTGGCATGTAATATATTTTTGCCATGGAAATATTTCAAAGTAAAAAGCACTTAAATTTAGAATATACTTCTCTGTAAACAACTTTGATGGGTGAAAACTAACCCTTCAAAAATGGGCTTCCTTGGACTATACAACCGAAGGTGGTTATCTGTATTTGACATTTTCCCCCTCTTTATCATCACTATCTGAAGAGCTTCTCGAGGTAGAGCATACCTTGCCTTCTGCATCTGTACCCTCAGCACCTAGTAGATATTCCATAAATGACTGTCAAGTTATTTAATGACTTGACTTTGATAATGGCCAACTTTGTTGCTTTATGATATTTTTGTATCACCTACTTGAATTTTTCAACGCAATTCACTCTGAAATCCTGTATCAATATAATTGGCTTTGTTAAAAACAAAACAGGCCCAAAATAGAGTTACTTATGCTAATGAGCCCCATGTTACCAAACTTAGAATTATAGTTTTGATTCTTCCAGTAATGGAATTGTAATTAATTAATTTTTAATTAGCATATAATGTATTATTTGTTTCAGAGGTGCAAGTCTGTGAATCATCAGTCTTATGCATTTCACAGCACTCACCATAGCACATATCCTCCCCAGTGTCCATCACCCAGCCACCATGTCCCTCTAACCCCCAGCAACCCTCAGTTTGTTTGAGATTAAGTGTCTCTTATGGTTTGTCTCCCCCCACCCCAGTCCCATCTTGTTTCATTTTCCCCTCCCTCCCCACCACGAACCCCCATCCTGCCTGGCAAATTCCTCATATCAAGGAGATCATATGATAATTGTCTTTCTCTGATTGACTTTAGAAATGGAATTTTAAAACAGTCAATGAGGAAATGCCAGGTCCACAGTAGTTCACTAATATGCCTCATAGACCTCTGCCATCCCCAAAAGGAAAGTGACTTTGCAATAACCCACTTTTTTTTTTTTTTTTTTGCCTAGTAAATCTTCCTTTTTCCTGCTCACTTCTGCCTTTCATTTCATTTTATACAGGTCCTTGGAGCTCCTTTTCTCTCTGTTAGATTGGATGCTGCCTGATTAAAATTGATTTTTGCTTAAATGAATTCTTAAAATTTTTAATATGCCTCAGTTAATCTTTCAGCAGGTTGCACAGCTGGTCATACACTGATGAGGGAAGGATCTGTTAGTTGAGATATAGGATACTGAGGGAATAATGACTAATGAGGGTATCACATCTTTCCAGTTAATGTTTAAAGTGTTAAAATAATGAAATAAGTTGTATATGTCAATATATTCAGAGATTTTTAACTTAGCTAGTTTACTTTTAGCAGAGTATAATTTATTGGTTGCTAGCAGAAATGGTAGTCCACTATTGGTTGCATGATTATGGTAACTTGGAAATAAGACTAGTGCTATTTGGCTTTTTCTAAGAAAATAATAAATTAATAGAAATATTTCAAATAGCTGTGCTTGTTTACATGCCAACATCAACATGGCTCTTTATACCATTAAGAAATTGAATCGTTGGTGAAGTAGTCACTTTTTGAGTTATAACAGCTGTGACTACTAAAGTGTCTGTGAAATGGGTGGGCACAGGGGTAGTCTTCAGTCTCTCGCCTAACTTAGTTGTCACTCCATAGCCATGGTTCAGTGAATGGATTTCCATAAACACACAGGGTGTTAAGGGTGGAACCTAAAAAAAAAAAAATACACTAAGTATTACTTTTAAAGGAAATGAACTGTTGCTAGTTTAGTTTATCTTTCTTTATTTAACAGATGGCAAACTAATATTTTCTTTGATAAACTTGAACTTTGGGTTCAATGTTTTGGAAGTAGAAAATTCATATACTCTTTTTAAGAGCCTCTCACTTATAACATATTGTTATCACCAGTATGTCAGATGAGGCAGGAAAGGCTTTTAGTTCACAACTTGAAGTCTTTCTTGAATTCTTCTCTTTATTATTTTGTTTTATCTTAGAAACATGGTAGGGATAGAGTCAGCAGACTTATTAGCTTTGGTTTTGTATTCTTTCCAAATAGATAATACAGTAAATTTTTTCTTGCTGTACCATAAATTTGTTGCGATATTAATTTAAAAGAATCAGTTCTTAATTTCTTAATTTAGAAACAATCACTTTTGTATATTTGGAAATATAGGAAGTTTTATTTGACCAGTTTCTAGGTTTAGAAGTTAGTACTTCTGGGGTACCTGGGTGGCTGAGTGGGTTAAGCGTCTGCCTTTGGTTCAGGTCATGATCCCAGGATCCTCGGATGGAGCCCCACATCAGGTTCCCTGCTCAGAGGGAGTCTGCTTCTTCCTCTCCCTTTCCCTCTGCCTGCCTCTCCCCCTGCTGGTGCTCTCTCTCTATCTCCTACTCTGTGTCAAATAAATAAAATCTTTTAAAAAAAAGTTCTTCTATTGTGTTGATCTAGTGAAGGGTTAGAATAATAATAAAGTTTTATCTATTATAAAATATAAAGTTTTATTTATTATAAAACAGTTGAGTGATTTTATAAATAAATGGAACCAACTTAATAAATTTTCATTTTCTTTTTATTAAACTTTCTGCAATATTTGCCTTTTATGGAAACATTCATTAATTTTGCATTTTTTAAATTTACAGGTAACCTGGGTTTTTACTCCTGTAACAACTGAAATAACAAGTCTTGATACAGAGAATATAGATGACATTTTAAGTAAGTACCTTGATATTTTTAAAGTACACTTTATAAAGAGCTAGTTTGTATACAAAAACAAAGTTAGATCTCAATTACAAGAACAGTTGAGGAGGTCGCATTTTGCTTCATGGTTTCCTGAATTAAGAAAGCATTTTGGTTTTGATTTTTAGTAAAATTTAAAATGTGTAAGTCTCTTTTCCTGTGTTAAAAATAAACTTTCGGTCTTGTTATATTTCTTTGCCTTGTCATAAATACCACTGATATAAAGTATTTTGCTAGAGCTTACTTGGAGTCTAGTAGTTCCCACTGTGTGATACTAAATGTTCATGATTTTAGGACATGGTCTAGAAATATTTTGTCTTCTTTAACTTTTAACTAATTCACCGACTCTGATCTCTTTTATTGTCACTGGTTCAGTTAAGTAAGTGTTTTACTGAATGCTTTGTTTGCTAACAGTGAGATTGTGAATACAGTTAACTTGGAAGGGGGGAATATTTCTGTTTTTAAAAATAGTAGAGGGAAGGTAAACACATGGTTGATAGAAAAATCATAATTTAGGATATTTAAGAAAATGTATAATGCATAAATGATTTCTTCTTTTTTTTTTTTTAAAAGCACTCCATTTTATCCATGGTTATAAGCAGAACTAAACCAAAAATAAGTAAAAGGAGTTATTCATTGAACATCATATACTGTTTTATGTTCTTGGAACTGGTTTTAAATGCTAAAAAGTCTATCCCACATTCTGGGATCTCTTTAGAGCAATGATTCTGTAACCTTTAGCATGCATGAGTCACGTGGAGGACTTAATTAGTATCTGTAGTGCTAGGCCTGGTTCTAAGTTTCTAACAGAAACTGCTAGCCCCTACCTGAGAATTTGCATTTCTGTAAGTTTCTAGCTGCTGCTGGTGCTTCTGGTCCAGGGAGTGCAGTTTGTGAACCATTGCTTCAGAGTAAAGAAGCAGGTGGATAGAAAGTGCTTTGAAGGTAAAAGAGGAAGAATAGAACTGAAACTCACAAATCATTCTCCTTTCATTTTTCAAATTCTAGAATATCTTTATGTTTTATTTTTGTGAGGAGTTTAGTTTCTCTATGAAGTTTAAGCAAAAGGAACAAATGTGCCTTTCTCATGACTTCACATCCTCATATGCAAATGTTGCTGTTATTTTTGCAACAGAGAAGAGCTGTTTAATGGATAGGAACCAGAAAGTGTGCATGTTATGCAGCATTATTAGTTGTAGATCACTTGTTGCAACTAGGTGAGACATCTGAACTTCAGAAATAGCTTAGTTGCACAGGTCTCTTTTGTGAAGTAGAATTTTCTTGCAGAGCCAATTCTCAGTTATTCATGTATATGGGAGATCAAAAAATGGATTATTAAGGGGCACCTGGGTTGCTTAGTCAGTTGATCTTCTGGCTCTTAATTTCAGCTCAGGTAAATACTCTCAGGGTCATGAGATCGAGCCCTGCTTTGGGGCCCACTTAAGATTCTTTCTCTCCTGCTCCTGCTGCTCCCCACCCCCAGTTACACTCGCACTTTCTCTCTTAAGGAAAAAAAAAAAAAGGATTATTCAACTCCAGATCATCCCACCGCACTTTTAATGAGAGTAGGCTATTTAGTAGTTTACTTTCCTGATCTGGCTTTGATTCCCCTTTTGTTTTATATTCGTTCAGTGAAGGTATAAAGATGGAGGATATAGAGAAAAGGATCAGGGATTCCCACAAATTATATAATCTGTCTGTGACTCTGTGTATGCGTTCTGAGTGAGAGGTAACTTAATTGTTACTGTGTGTTTTTAGCAGGTCTTTACATAAATGACAAAAAGACCATGATGGAAACCATCTCTTTGATTATGTCAGTTATGTGGACACAATTAACTTGGATTGTTTGGTTTTGTTTTTCAATTTCAGACAATGCTGATGTTGCTTTAGTAAATTTTTATGCTGACTGGTAAGTAATAATTTTATATTTGTTCTTTTGCAGTAGGGGGTGAAGTTGCATTATTTAGTTTTTTTTCTTTTATCTTGCTACATGTGAATTTTTCTTTGCTAGAAGGGATGAAGGGGGAAGCCTTTCTCTTATGTGACACAGTATTCCATATACAATGTTGATTAAGGTTTAGTCACAAAGTAAGCAGCTTAATTTCAAGATCATTTGTATTTTAAGAGAAATATAGATCTGATTCCATTATCCCACATCTTAAAAGCAGTAACAGAAACTCAAATCCATCCCCTCTACCCCCAAGGCATCTTTCCGTTTCTCTCTCTCCCTCCCCCCCTCCCCCCCCCCACAGACACACACACACACACATATATTTTAATTCTGTATTTTTCCTGACTAAGGAAGTAGGAGTGTTTGGAGGTTAGGTTGTGGGTGTGGTGAGTTTAGAAGGAAATTTCTTGTTGACACTTTTTAAACATGTGTCTTCTACTACTTCTAGGAAGCCTTTACTCCTTCCCCTGTCTCAATCAGATTCTTGTCTTTTGTGTTCATATAGTACTGGATACCACTTTCTTTTTCTTACTACATTATTTTGTCTTTTATATTTGTGCAAATCAACAAGATACTGTTTTAGCATTCCCAGCCTCTAAAACCCCGGGCGTAAACATGTAGTAGATGTTAAAGAATGTGATATGGGGATGGGTAGAAGGGAGCTTGAATTGGAGAGAAGTTGGAAACTCTCACATAATCCTTATTCCTAGACAATCTATCTTATTTGACCCTTTAAGGCTTATTAAAGGCCTAGAAAGCCCCCAGTGACTTCAGACCTAAAGTTACCCTACCTCCACGTCTTATTTCTTATCTCTCTCCACTCTTACATTCTGTTCCAGTTGTACTGAATGTATTTCAGTTTCTGTAATATTCTATACTCTTTCATCACTGGACCTTTACTCAAGTTCTTTTCTCTGCCTGGAAGGGGCACTCTTCTCTCCCCCATTTATTTGCATAGTTTAGTCTTAACCATCTTTCAAGTCTTAGATTAGATGCCACTTCCTCCAGGTCACCTTCCTAGATCAGTATTCCTACCCTATTCCAACCCTTTATCTATCTTCCCATAACACCACATACTTAGCTCATCAGAACACTTGCATGCTGCAGTGGAGTTGGTGGCTACCTGCTACAGCTTTAGCTTTATCAGAAGTTACCATATCTATCTTTTGTCAACATTAATCCCCAGGCACTCTGCATAGTACTTGGCTGATAAGTACATTATAGATATTTACTGAATGAATGATGTATAGCTATTTAAAGAACTTCAGTAAAATGTTGAAGATACACAGAGAAAATGCCATTTCTAAAGTGTATAACCAAGGTAGCATTTTCCAAGGGAAATTGGGTTTGTCCACATTTAACAGAAGCCACAAAATTGGGTGTAAGATTATCTAGTCCAGTCCACTTTAAAAATAAACCTCAGACCTGGAGGAGGAAAGTGTCTTCTCAAGGTTAGCTGACAGAGTCGTGGCAGAGTTAAAACTAGAACATATTTATCTTGATTGAGGGATTTTGTGTGTTGTAAGAAAGAGAGAAATAGAATGTGCCACTGACCTTGTTGCAAAAGCTGAATTGGAGATGTGGACTAATTGCAGTTATTTGGGAAAACATATTACCCAAAGAACACCTTGAGTTGTTCATGAATTAGTACTCTTTCATTCAGCTCAAAAATCTTAAGTAATTGACCATATCACACAGGCTTATACTGTGTGGCCTTAATGGCTAGATTCTGACTTGTTTGGAAGTTACGAATGTGGCACAGTTTAAGGAAGAATACTCTAATAGAGCTGCCTAAAAATACTGTCTGCCTTCAAGAGTAATGAAACATAGTAGGTACTTAGTAATGCTGTTATGTGCCAGGCTCTGTTATGTACATTGTTTTTAATGCTCAGAACTACCCTGCAGGTAGGTATTATAATTTCCATTTTAGGTTGAGGAAATTGAGGCTCAGAAAGGTCATACGGCTAGTAAGTGGTGGAACTGGGATTTAAACTCAGGTATGTCTGACTCCGAAGCTTATTCCCACCCCTGCTCCCACTAGGTCATACTAGTAAGTATACTAGTAAGTACCCCCAAAATTGTCCCTGCAAAGACTTTTACCCATTTGGTTGATTTGTAAAGGGTGGATTCAAGCACTAGAATGGAGATTGGATGGAGATGACCCTTAAGGCCCTTTTAATAGATCTGTTGCTTTTGTTATATTTTATAAATGTAACTTTCCATATGTACAGATACATGTGCATGAAGGTATGGTAATACTGTGTTGAATTTTTATTTCATCTTTCCCGTTCACCTTCTGGTATTCAAATTGATCCTATTTTAAACATGAACCTTTGCTTAAACGCTTAGTGGGCAGCAAACTGGACAATCCAGAAAGGAGCCCCTAATATATGCCTTTACCTTGCCCTTAAGCCAGGAGCCTATGCACTAATTCTTTACTGGGCCATATCCTGATTCTTCAAGAAACCATTCATCGGTTCCTACCCTTTGCTTCCTCTGCCCTCTGCCCGTATTTTCAGCAGACCGTAAGAAATTGCAAACTTAAGGTGCTTGGCTGGCTTAGTTGGTTAAGCATCCGACTCTTCGTTTCAGCTCAGGTCATGGTCTCAGGGTTGTGAGATTGAGCCCTATGTGGGGCTCTGCACTGGGCACGGAGCCTGCTTAGGATACTTTCCCTCTGCCCTTCATGTTTCATGCTCATGTTTGCTCGCTCTCTTTCTTAAAAAAAAGAAAAAAGAAAAAAAAAGAAACTGCGAACTTATGGCTTAGCCTTTCCTGTTCCTCCATCCTATCAGCTTAATCATTTAACAGACATATATTGAAATGCTTATTAGAATACATAGTCAAATAAGACACGGTCCCTGATGTCCACAGACCCCACCCACCTATCCCAGATGGGAGAGATTTAAGAATGCTAAAAGAGGAAAGAGCCACTTGAAAGCGAGAGATTGAAGATACAGATTGTGTCTCCTTGATATATTCTAGGACCTCTCCTTAGGAAGTCAGGTGAGTGGGCTAGAGGAGGTATCTATAAAAAGAGACAAGGAGGAAGGATACCATTTACACCGTTTCACAGGCTTTATCAGACTTTTGTTGAGTTATACCTTATAGGTATGACCTAATCACCAGTGGATTAAAGGGTACATGGGCTTCATTTAAGTAAATTCCTTGATGAAAAAGGACTCTGGAAGCAATAGTAGCAATTACAGTTGTGTTTTGTTTTGTTTGTTAAAAAGTAGTACCTTTTTTTGTACAAGAATGGCTATTCTAACCCCGCTGGCTGTGTGCTGATTCTGATTCTTCTCTTTCTTAGCAGATCTCTTTAATAACTTACAACATATTGTGAGGTAGTTGGCCTGATTAAGGGACAGTCAGAATTAGAAGTATCAAGTTTCTGGAATATTGTAGGGTTGGTGCCTCCTTGTAAAAGTAAAAATAGAACAAACAGAAACGACAAAGGAAACGTGAATAGAAGTCTTGTTTGGGAATTGTACATTTTTGCTCCTAAGCTTAATATATTTAAATGTTCATAGATATGAAAGCCTGTTTTAACCAGGGGTACATTTTGAGGGGTAA
>RCUC01001856.1:0-12967 GCA_003697995.1 Taxidea taxus jeffersonii | reverse complement strand
TCTAGATTGTCTAATTTGCTGGCATATAGTTGCTCATAATATATTCTTATAGTTGTTTGTATTTCTTTGGTGTTGATTGTGATTGCTTCTCTTTCATTCATGATTTTATTAATTTGGGTTCTTTCTCTTTTCTCTTTGGAAAGTCCGGCCAGGGGTTTATCAATCTTATTCATTCTTTCAATGAACCAGCTCCTACTTTCATTAATCTGTTCTACTGTTCTTTCAGTTTTTATTTCATTGATTTCTGCTGTGATCTTTGTTTCTCCTGCTGGGTTTAGGCTTTATTTGCTGTTCTTTCTCCAGCTCCTTTAAGTGTAAGGTTAGGTCATGTACTTGAGACCTTTCTTGTTTCTTGAGAATGGCTTGTATTGCTATATACTTTCCTCTTAGGGTTGCCTTTGCTATATTCCTACGATTTTGAACAGTGTGTTTTCATTTTCATCTGTTTCCATGAATTTTTAAAATTTCTCTTTAATTTCCTGATTGACCCATTCATTCTTTAGTAGGATGCTCTTTAGCCTCCATGTATTTGAGTTCTTTCCAATTTTCCTCTTGTGATTGAGTTCTAGTTTCGGAGCATTGTGGTCTGAAAATATGCAGGGAAAGATCCCAATCTTTGGTACCCATTGAGACCTGATTTGTGACTCAGGGTGTGATCTATTCTGGAGGATGTTCCATGTACACTAGAGATGAATGTGGATTCTGTTGCTTTGGGATGGAATGTTCTGAATATATCTGTGATGTCCATCTGGTCCAGTGTGTAATTTAAGACCTTTATTTCCTTGTTGATCTTTTGCTTGGATGATCTGTCCATTTCAGTGAGGGGAGTGTTAAAGTCCCCTACTATTATTGTATTATTGTCCATGTGTTTCTTTGATTTGGTTATTAATTGGTTTATGTAGTTGGCTGCTCCCATGTTAGGGGCCATTTACATTCAGGGTAACTATTGAGAGATATGAATTTAGTGCCATTGTATTGCTTGTAAGGTGACTGTTACTGTATATTGTCTCTGTTCCTTTCTGATCTACTACTTTTAAGTCTACTTCTCTGCCATCTTGCTCCTCCCCCCACCTGTGATCATATTTCATTGTTGTTTTTTTTTTAACCTTTTTAAATTTAAACATATAATGTAACCCCACCACCCTCTCCCAACCCATCTCCCCCCCACCCCCCTCAGTTTGTTTTATGACATTAAGAGTCTCTTTTGGTTTGTCTCCCTCCCGATCCCAACTTGTTTCATTTTTTCTTTTCCTACACCTTAACCCCCACCCCCATTGCATCTCCACTTCCTCATATCAGGGATATCATGTGATAGTTGTCTTTCTCCAGTTGACTTATTTTGCTAAGCACAATATGCTCTAGTTCCATCCATGTCGTCGCAAACGGTAAGATTTCATTTCTTTTGATGGCTGCATAGTATTCCATTGTATATATATATACCACCTCTTCTTTATCCATTCCTCTGTTGATGGACATCTAGGTTCTTTCCATAACTTGGCTATTGTGGACATTGCTGCTATAAACATTCGGGTACACGTGCCCCTTTGGATCACTACGTTTGTATCTTTAGGATAAATACCCAGTAGTGCAATTGCTGGGTCATAAGGTAGCTCTATTTTCAATTTTTTGAGGAACCTCCATGCTGTTTTCCAGAGTGGTTGCACCAGCTTGCATTCCCACCAACAGTGTAGGAGGGTTCCCCTTTCTCCACATCCTCGCCAGCATCTGTCATTTCCTGACTTGTTCATTTTAGCCATTCTGACTGGTGTGAGGTGGTATCTCATTGTGGTTTTGATTTGTATTTCCCTGATGCCCAGTGATGTGGAGCACTTTTTCATGTGTCTGTTGGCTATCTGGATGTCTTCTTTGCAGAAATGTCAGTTCATGTCCTCTGCCCATTTCTTGAGTGGATTATTTGTTCTTTGGGTGTTGAGTTTGCTAAGCTCTTTATAGATTTTGGATACTAGCCCTTTATCTGATATGTCGTTTGCAAATAACTTTTCCCACTCTGTCAGTTGCCTTTTGGTTTTGTTGACTGTTTCCTTTGCTGTGCAAAAGCTTTTGATCTTGATGAAGTCCAAATAGTTCATTTTTTCCCTTGCTTCCCTTGCCTTTGTCGTTGTTCCTAGGAAGAAGTTGTTGCAGCTGAGGTCGAAGAGGTTGCTGCCTGTGTTCTCCTCAAGGATTTTGATGGATTCCTTTCTCACGTTGAGGTCCTTCATCCATTTTGAGTCTGTTTTCGTGTGTTGTGTAAGGAAATGGTCCAATTTCATTTTTCTGCATGTGGCTGTCCAGTTTTCCCAAAACCATTTGTTGAAGAGGCTGTCTTTTTTCCATTGGATATTCTTTCCTGCTTTGTCAAAGATTAGTTGACCATAGAGTTGAGGGTCTATTTCTGAGCTCTCTATTCTGTTTCATTGATCTATGTGTCTGTTTTTGTGCCAATACCATACTGTCTTGATGATGACAGCTTTGTAGTAGAGCTTGAAGTCGGGAATTGTGATGCCACCAACTTTGGCTTTCTTTTTCAATATTCCTTTGGCTATTCGAGGTCTTTTCTGGATCCATATAAATTTTAGGATGATTTGTTCCATTTCTTTGAAAAAATTCGATGGGATTTTGATAGGCATTGCATTAAATGTATAGATAGCTTTAGGTAGCATAGACATTCTCACAATATTTATTCTTCCAATCCATGAGCACGGAACATTTTTCCATTTCTTTGTGTCTTCCTCAGTTTCTTTCATGAGTACTTTATAGTTCTCTGAGTATAGATTCTTTGCCTCTTTGGTGAGGTTTATTCCTAGGTATCTTATGGTTTTGGGTATAATTGTAAATGGGATTGACTCCTTAATTTCTCTTTCTTCTGTCTTGTTTGTGTAAAGAAATGCAACTGATTTCTGTGCATTGATTTTATATCCTGACACTTTACTGAATTCCTGTACAAGCTCTAGCAGTTTTGGAGTGGAGCCTTTTGGGTTTTCCACATATAGTATCATATCATCTGCAAAGAGCAATAGTTTGACTTCTTTGCCAATTTGGATACCTTTAATTTCTTTTTGTTGTCTGAATGCTGAGGCTAGGACTTCTAGTACTATGTTGAATAGCAGTGGTGATAGCGGACATCCCTGCCGTGTTCCTGACCTTAACGGAAAAGCTCTCAGTTTTTCTCCATTGAGAATGATACTTGCCGTGGGTTTTTCATAGATGGCTTTGATAATATTGAGGTATGTGCCTTCTATCCCTACACTTTGAAGAGTTTTGGTTAGGAAGGGATGTTGCACTTTGTCAAATGCTTTTTCAGCATCTATTGAGAGTATCATATGGTTCTTGTTCTTTCTTTTGTTAATGTATTGTATCACATTGATTGATTTGCGGATGTTGAACCAACCCTGCTGCCCTGGAATAAATCCCACTTGGTCGTGGTGAATAATCCTTTTAATGTACTGTTGGATCCTATTGGCTAGTATTTTGGTGAGAATTTTTGCATCTGTGTTCATCAAGGATATTGGTCTGTAATTCTCTTTTTTGATGGGATCCTTGTCTGGTTTGGGGATCAAGGTGATGCTGGCCTCATAAAATGAGTTTGGAAGTTTTCCTTCCATTTCTATTTTTTGGAACAGTTTCAGGAGAATAGGAATTAATTCTTCTTTAAATGTTTGGTAGAATTCCCCTGGGAAGCCATCTGGCCCTGGGCTTTTGTTTGTTTGGAGATTTTTGATGACTGTTTCAATCTCCTTACTGGTTATGGGCCTATTCAGGTTTTCTATTTCTTCCTGGTTCAGTTTTGGCAGTTTATATGTCTCTAGGAAAGCATCCATTTCTTCCAGATTGTCGAATTTGTTGGCATAGAGATGCTCATAATATGTTCTTATGGTTGTTTGTATTTCTTTGGTGTTGGTTGTGATCTCTCCTCTTTCATTCATGATTTTATTTATTTGGGTCCTTTCTCCTTTCTTTTTGATAAGTCTGGCCAGGGGTTTATCAATCTTATTAATTCTTTCAAAGAACCAGCTCCTAGTTTCATTGATTTGTTCTATTGTTTTTTTGGTTTCTATTTCATTGATTTCTGCTTTGATCTTTATTATTTCTCTTCTCCTGCTGGGTTTAGGCTTTCTTTGTTGTTCTTTCTCGAGCTCCTTTAGGTGTAGGGTTAGGTTGTGTATTTGAGACCTTTCCTGTTTCTTGAGATAGGCTTGTATCGCTATATATTTTCCTCTCAGGACTGCCTTTGCTGTGTCCCACAGATTTTGGACCGTTGTGTTTTCATTATCATTTGTTTCCATGGTTTTTTTCAATTCTTCTTTAATTTCCTGGTTGACCCATTCATTTTTTAGAAGGATGCTGTTGAGCCTCCATGTATTTGTGCTCTTTCCACATTTCCTCTTGTGATTGAGTTCTAGCTTCAGAGCATTGTGGTCTGAAAATATGCAGGGAATGATCCCAATCTTTTGATACCTGTTGAGACCTGATTTATGACCCAGGATGTGATCTATTCTGGAGAATGTTCCATGGGCACTAGAGAAGAACGTGTATTCTGTTGCTTTGGGATGGAATGTTCTGAATATATCTGTGATGTCCATCTGGTCCAGTGTGTAATTTAAGACCTTTATTTCCTTGTTGATCTTTTGCTTGGATGATCTGTCCATTTCAGTGAGGGGTGTGTTAAAGTCTCCTACTATTATTGTATTCTTGTCAATGTGTTTCTTTGATTTTGTTATTAATTGGTTTATATAGTTGGCTGCTCCCATGTTAGGGGCATAGATATTTAAAATTGTTAGATCTTCTTGTTGGACAGACCCTTTGAGTATGATATAGTGTCCTTCCTCATCTCTTATTATAGTCTTTGGCTTAAAATCTAATTGATCTGATATAAGGATTGCCACCCCAGCTTTCTTCTGATGTCCATTAGCATGGTAAATTGTTTTCCACCCCCTCACTTTCAATCTGGAGTTTTCTTCAGGTCTAAAATGAGTTTCTTGTAGGCAGCATATGGATGGGTTTTGTTTTTTTATCCATTCTGAAACCCTGTGTCTTTTGATTGGGGCATTTAGCCCATTTACATTCAGGGTAACTATTGAGAGATAGGAATTTAGTGCCATTGTATTGCCTATAAGGTGATTGTTACTATATAATGTCTCTGTTCCTTTCTGGTAATACTTTTAGGGTCTCTCTTTGCTTAGAGGACCCCTTTCAATATTTCCTGTAGAGCTGGTTTGGTGTTTACAAACTCTTTCAGTTTTTGTTTGTCCTGGAAGCTTTTAATCTCTCCTTCTATTTTCAATGATAACCTAGCTGGATAAAGTATTCTTGGCTGCATGTTTTTCTCGTTTAGTGCTCTGAATATATCTTGCCAGTTCTTTCTGGCCTGCCAGGTCTCTGTGGATAAGTCTGCTGCCAATCTAATATTTTTACCATTGTACGTTACAGACTTCTTGTCCCGTGCTGCTTTCAGGATTTTCTCTTTGTCGCTAAGACTTGTAAATTTTACTATTAGATGGCGGGGTGTGGACCGATTCCTATTGATTTTGAGGGGTGTTCTCTGCACCTCCTGGATTTTGATGCTTGTTTCTCTTGCTATATTAGGGAAATTCTCTACAATAATCCTCTCCAGTATATGTTCTGCTCCTATTTCTCTTTCTTCTTCTTCTGGAATCCCAATTATTCTAATGTTGTTTCGTCTTATGGTATCACTTATCTCTTGAATTCTCCCCTCTTGGTCCAGTAGTTGTTTGTCTCTCTTTTGCTCAGCTTCTTTATTCTCTGTCATTTGGTCTTCTATATCACTAATTCTTTCTTCTGCCTCATTTATCCTAGCAGTAAGAGCCTCCATTTTTTGATTGCACCTCATTAATAGCTTTTTAAATTTCAACTTGATTAGATTTTAGTTCTTTTATTTCTCCAGAAAGGGCTTTTATTTCTCCTGACAGGGTTTCTCTAATATGTTCCATGCCTTTTTCGAGCCCGGCTAGAACCTTGAGAATCGTCATCCTGAATTCCAGATCTGACATATTACCAATATCTGTATTGATTAGGTCCCTAGCCTTCGGTCCTGCCTCCTGTTCTTTTTTTTGTGGTGAGTTTTTCCGCCTTGTCATTTTGTCCAGATAAGAATCCACTGTTCTCCTTGTTAAGTGAACTTGGTCTTGGCTGGATTTCTTTGATCTTCTAGGGGAGGGGCCTATTGTAGTGATTCTCAAGTGTCTTTGCCCCAGGCGGAATTGCACCGCCCTTAGCAGGGGCCAGGCTAAGTAATCCTCTCAGGTTCGTTTTCTGGAGCTTTTGTTCCCTGAATGCTTTCCGTAGAGTTCCGGAGGACGGGAATGACAATGGCGGCCTCCCAATCTCCGGTTCAGAGGAGCCTAGAGCTAGGGGCCCCAGTCTTCAGTGTGCCTTCAGAGAAAAGCGTTTAATCACTCCCGTCTCCCCAGCCTCCGTTCGTGCTCGGAGACCGCGCTGGGAGACCGTGCTCGGAGAAAATCGTGCGTAATCAGTCTCATCTCACTGGCTTCTGGGAGCGCTCCGAGTTCACCCAGCCTGTGACCAAGCGTCCCTGTCTCTGGCAGAGTCCCACCTGGAGTCTCTGAACCCCTTAGATCCCTGAGCTCTCCCGGGTCGGAGTCTCCCCGGATCTTGTGGGGACCCCTCGCACAGAGCACCGGCCCGTGTCACAGAGCACCAGCCCGTGTCACAGCCCACGGCTCTAGGAAACCTCTGCTCTGTCTCCGCAGCTGGCATCCCCGCTCTAATACCTGTGAGCTCTGTGACACTCAGACACCCCAGATCCTTCTGTGACCCCGCGGGACCTGAGTCCACGCTGTCCCTGTGAGATCTTCACCCCAGGTTAGCCTCTGGAGCAATGTCCCTCCATCGAGCAGACTTTTAAAAGTCCTGATTTTGTGCTCCGCCGCTTGCCAGGAGCCAGCCCCTCCCCCTGGGGTCTATCTTCCCCTCGCGTTGGATTCACTTCTCCGCTGGTCCTACCTTTTAGAAAGTGGTCGATTTTCTGCTTCTAGAATTGTTGTTTTTCTTCTCTTCGATCTCCTGTTGGATTCGTAGGTGTTTGGAATGGTTTGATAGGCTATCTAGCTGATCTCCTGCTGCCTGATGTCGTCTCAGCCTGCTATTTCTCCGCCATCTTGACTCCTCCCCCTTCATTGTTGTTTTAATTTGTAGTTCAGTAATGGCATATGATGTTGAACATCTTTTCATATGCTTTTTTGCTATCTGTATATCTTTTTTGATGAAGTGTCTTGTCAGGTCTTTTGCCCATTTTTAATTGGTTTGTTTTCTTATTGCTGAGTTTTAAAAGTTGAATTTTAAGAGATCTTTTTATATTTTGAATACAAGTCATTTACCAGATACATGTTTTGCAAACCTTTTCTCCCAGTCTGTGTCTTATCTTTTCATTTTTTTAATGGAATCTTTTGCAATGCTAAAGTTTTAATTTTTTTAAAAAAATTATTTATTTGTTAGAGAGAGTGAGAGCACACAACCAGGGAGAGTGGCAGGCAGAGGGAGAAACAAGAAGCTGAGCAAGAAGCTCAATGTGGGACTCAATCCCAGGAGCCTGGGATCATGACATGAGCCAAAGGCAGATGCTTATCTGACTGAGCTGCCCAGGCATCCTTAAAATGTTTAAATTTTAATGAAGTCCACAGTTCTTTTAGCTGAAATCCTTTGTTATTACATATGAACCCTACTGATATGGTGGTAAGGGGGGAGGGGTTCGAGAGGATAGAAAAGCATTCTATAATCCCATGATTATGTCCCAGTCTTTTAATGAGCCTGTATCTCTGGGCTGTGATCTTCACAACTGCTCCTCAACTTTCCCTTTTCCCCTGAGGTGTGACAGGAAGGTGAGAAAGTTGGGAGTTGAGCATTTCTCTTCACTCACATCAACAGCTGGATGGATTGCTGTTGAGTATTTCACTTTCCCAGGTCAGTCAGACTCCTATAAAACCCCAGTTGTTTAGGCTCTGGCAGAATAGTTTCTCTTGAGAGCAGAGCTTTGTTAAAGAGAGAGATAACTCTGGGCATATTTTAAAATGATTTCTTCTCTCCTGTTGGAAGCATGAGTAGATTTTTCTCTGATCTTCACTGTGAGCATCTGGTGGGGCTCTTGGAGGTAAGACTCATGAAACCGTGGGTATTCCCCTGAGACTGGGTCCCCATGACTTTTTATCTCTCAAGCTAGTCCACAGTTCACTCTTCAGCAATTAGTTAATTACCTTTAAGTGCTCCTACCAGGCTTCAGTTGGGGCTTTTTCTCCTTAAGCTCTGTTTCTCTGTATTCACCTGTCACTCCAGTTTTTGGGACAGTAATTTGCCCTTTGACCTCAATTCTCTGATCAAAAAAGAGTTGTTAACCTTTAGTTTGTTTTTTTCCTTGTTGACTAGACAGGAGTGATAACTTCAAGGCTCCTCCCATGTGGGACTGGAAACCAGAAGTTGTACCTTTGCAAAGGTACAAAGGCAATTCAATGAAAAAATAATTATCTTTTAACAAATGATGATGGGATGATGGGCTATCCATATTTTTTAAAAAAGTAGAATTTTTGTTCTATACTTTGTGATGTAGGAAATGTTGAGGATTGGAGATGACAGCAAAGAAAGAATTCTTGAGATGTTTTCAGTTAAAAAGATGGTTTTATATTAATAGGGACATAGGACGCGTGGGCAGAAAGAAACACATGGGTTATGATGGGTGACTGATTATATACTTTCATGTTGGGAGGGTTTTCAGGACAGCACAAGCCTCCAAGGTATTTTGGAAACAAGGTTTCCAGGATCCTGAGGGGGCTAGCTATTGTTAAGAAAAGGTCATTTATTACTGTTTAGTAAAAACTCAATCATGGGACTCTTCAGATGTCTATCAGTGGACCATATGCTTGGAGGATGATTGCCAATATGTATCCTGGAGGGGAGAGATAAAGGAAGTTTCCATAAGAATTTTTAAATGTTAGGGGCACCTGGGTGGCTCAGTGGGTTAAAGCCGCTGCCTTCGGCTCAGGTCATGATCCCAGGGTCGTGGGATCGAGCCCCGCGTCGGGCTCTCTGCTCTTCGGACAGCCTGCTTCCTCCTCTCTCTCTCTGCCTCTCTGCCTACTTGTGATCTCTGTCTATCAAATAAATAAATAATAATAAAAAAAAAATCTTTCAAAAAAAAAAAAAAGAATTTTTATATGTTAAAGTAGACTTACAGGATCCTGGGGGGTTGGGCTAAGATTGCCTCTTGCCCTTAGGAAAGTATTAACATTGAAGTAGTTGAGTTCCTATAGGAATGTCACTCTGCCTGTTTCAAGGACTTGTCAATGGACTGTAAGTAGTAAGGAAATTTAATTTTTCTTTTGCCTTTCTTTCCCATATCACTTTGCACTATCCACAAAAGTTAACTAAAAATGGATCATAGAGCTGAACATGAAACCCAAAACTATGAAACATCTAGAAAAAATTTAAGAGAAAAATCTTTATAAACTTCAGTTAGGCAAGGATTTCTTATCTATAACACCAAAAGCAAGATTCATGAAAGAATAATTGTTAAACTACACTCTGCTAAAATAAGAATCCCTGATCTTCTAAAGAGAATGAAAAGACAGGCCATCCACAAGGAAAAAAATATTTACAAATTAAATATCTGATGAAGCTCTTGTACTCAGAATATATATATATTATATTTTAATATATGTATCATGTATCATATATGTAATTTATATATTTACATTTATATATTTATATAGATACAGAAATATAAATTATAAGAATATATAGTATCTATATTTATGTAATAAATATTTATATTTATATTTTATGTATTTATATTATATACACATATAAAATACATATTCATATATGTATTTGTGTATATGTAAAAACTCTATATTGCGATAACAAACAACCTAATTAATAAATAAGCAAAAGATTTGGGTAGATGCTTCACCAAAGAAGATACACAGATGGCAAAAACACATGTGATAAGATATTCAACATTATTTATTATTAGGGAAATGAAAATACAAATTAAAACCAAAATGAGGTGCAACTACAGACCTATTAGAATGACTAAAATTAAAAAGCCTGACCACATACCGCATGCAGACAAGGATAAGGAGGACCTGTATCTTTTATACACTATTGGTGGGAATGTAAAATATGTAACCCCTTTGGAAAGTTTGGCAGTTTCTTAAAAAGCGAAAAATACGAGTACCATAAGACTTTGCCATTATTATCCTAGTATTCACTTAAGAGAAATGAAAACATATGTTTATAGGAAGGCTTTTACTTGAGTGTCCATAGCAACTTTGTAATAGCTTAAAATTGGAAACAACTCAAATGTCTATTAACAGGTGAATAGATAAATTGTGGTATATTCATAGGCTGGAATAATAGTAATCAGGAAGGAAGTAATGAACTATTGATACATGCAACAACATGAATGAATCTCAAAATAGTTATAATGAGCAGAAGCCAGGCATAAAAGAGTGTATACTATAGGATGGCATTTATATAAAGTTGTGAAAAATGTAAAATAATTTATGGTGACAGAAGGCAGATTAGTGGTTGCCTGGGGATGGAATGGCAGGGTGGAGCAGAGGAAAATTTAGAGGGATTATATATGTATATCCATTCTATCTATCTAATATCTATCTATCTAACTATCATCTATATATCTGTCATCTATTATCTGTCATTTCCACATAATATATTTAATCAAATGTTCATATAATATAGAATATATATATTTATTTATAGGTATACACACACATATATATCTTTAGCTTGATTATGTAGAAATCATGAAATTTTTACACTTACAATCAGTGCAGTTTATTATATATCAATTAGATGTCAATAAGACCTAAATAAAGCTTTGGAAAAACAAAAGTAGCTAAGTGTGGGTGGGAAACTATTCCCTAATTAGGGAAGAGTATTGTAAAGTCCCTGGTACCAGAAAAAACTGGGAACAAAAGAGGATCACTGACCCTTTTAGTGAAAGGGGCCCAGTGAGGTCATCTTATTCATCTCCCTGTCTCCATGAAGATATCAAGTGAAAGCTTTTCAAAGAAAGGATTCTGCACTACTTTAAAGCTGTTTTATTTAAAAAATTGAGTTTTAATCATCTATGTGTCATATGACTTGGAATTCAATCATACAGCAAAATCATTCTCTCACAGATCTCACTTTGCATGGGACACAGACAAGATAATGGAGTTATGCACAATGTCTGATAAAGAATGGCACTGATGGGTGCTGTGAGGCAGAGAAGAGGGAGGGCTAGTAGTCTGCAGAAGTGCTCATGGGAAAATATATAACCTGTGTAAATTTGTGTCCCATCTTCAGAAGGGATATTTCAGAGCCTCCAGTCATTAACATCACTATCATTAACATTACCATAAAAACTCTTTTTAATTGGGAGAATTTTTCCTTTTTCATATGAATTCCTTCATTATTGTTAATATTATTTATTTCCAGAAGAGACAGAATAGTTTATGTTATGAAATATCACCTTGCCTACATTGGAGGTGCAAAAAATTCATTTGTACATTTAAACTTCTTCATAGTCTCTACTTTCAAGTTGACATAACTGTAGGTTTGGATGCAGTTGTAAGAAATGATACAGAGAGATCCCATGTACCCATGTACTCTTTAAAAAAAAAAATTTATTTATTTATTTGACACAGAGAGAGACAGATATCACAAGTAGGCAGAAAGGCAGGTGGGCGGGTGGGAGGGGAAGCAGGCCCTCCACTGGGCAGAGAGCCTGATGAGGGGCTCGATCCCAGGACTCTGACATCATGAGTCAGATGTCTGAGCTGAAGGCAGAGGCTTAACCCACTGAGCCACCCAGGTGTCCCAGAGCCCGTGTAATCTACCCATTTTCTCTAGTGGTAATATTTTACAAAGCTGTAGTACAATATCATGATCAGGAAATTGACATTGATAAAATCTAATTCAGGTTTTCCCAGTTTACATGTATTTGTGTGTGTGTGTGTGTGTGTGTGTGTGTGCATAGTTCTGTGATATTTTATCACACATATAAGTTATTGTGTGTCTTATATAAATGGAATCATACTATAAGTAATTTGGGTGTGTTGGCTTTTTTCACTCATAATTCTCTTGAGATTAATCCAAGTTGTTGCATAATTAAAAATAGCTCATTCCTTTTTATTGCTGAGTAGTATTCCTCAGTATGGGCATGCCATAGTTTGTTTAACCATTTATCTACTAAAGGACATCTGGGCCATGTCCAGTTGTGGACTACTGGAAATAAAGCTGTTATAAACATTCATGTGCAGGTTTTTATATGAACATAAGTTTTCACTTTTCTGGGATAAATGCCCAAGAGTGCAATTGCTGGGTTGTATGGTATTGCATATTTTGTTTTACAAGAAACTGCCAAACTGTTTTCCTGAGTGGCTGCACCATTTTACATTTCACCAGCAGTGTTTACAAGTAATTCTGTCTCTCTTCCTCCTCACAAGTATTTGATATTGCCACATATTTTGTTTTGGTCATTTTGATAGGCATCTAGTGATCTCATTGTGGTTTTAATTTGTATTACTGTGATTGTAAAAAAAATTCAACTACTAAAAAAAATAAAAGTGTAACAGATGTTCATTAAGAGATCCTTTGACTACTCTCTTCCCTCAGGTTGTGGAAGAACCTCATAAGGTCCTCCAAAGATAGATTGAAAGAATGCTCTGTGGCCTACAGCCTAAAGAATATTTGCATACCAGGTAGGGTTCTAATAATACACTTGTAATGTATACAGAAACCCTAAAGAGTAAAGCTTGCTTTTAAAGATCTTGAAACTGTATGCAAATTATCACGTTTATGCATCACAATCATTTTCTAAAATAAAGAACATTTGAATTTTCTTACCTTGCAATCTCAGATTAAAGATAAGCTTAAGACAGCATTCTCTAAAATGTATTCTCCAGAACTCTTATTCTTTTTTTTTTTTTTT
>RCUC01001853.1:0-120783 GCA_003697995.1 Taxidea taxus jeffersonii | reverse complement strand
CTGGGTATTTACCCTAAAGATACAAACGTAGTGATCCAAAGGGGCACATGTACCTGAATGTTTATAGCAGCAATGTCCACAATAGCCAAGTTATGGAAAGAACCTAGATGTCCATCAACAGATGAATGGATAAAGAAGATGTGCTATATATATACAGTGGAATATTATGCAGCCATCAAAAGAAATGAAATCTTACCATTTGCGACAACATGGATGGAACTAGAGCGTATTATGCTTAGCGAAATAAGTCAACTGGAGAAAGACAACTATCACATGATCTCCCTGATATGAGGAAGTGGAGATGCAATGGGGGTGGGAGTTAAGGTGGTAGGAAAAGAAAAAATGAAACAAGATGGGATCGGGAGGGAGACAAACCAAAAGAGACTCTTAATGTCATAAAACAAACTGAGGGGGGTGGGGGGGAGAGGGGTTGGGAGAGGGTGGTGGGGTTACATTATATGTTTAAATAAAGCTTAAATAAAAAGAAAAAAAAATAAATACTGGGAAAATTAGCCTGTTTAAAAAAAAAAGAAATATTTTAATTTTTTAATCTAACAACCTGAAATCAGATCTCTTTGGGGGATCAATTCTTATCAATGTTTGGTTAAAACATATAATATGATGTTTTTCTATTTTCTTTCCTTTTTTTTTTAAAGATTTTTTAAATTTATTTATTTGACAGACAGAGATCACAAGCAGTCAGAGAGGCAGGCAGAGAGAGGAGGAAGCAGGCTCCCTGCTGAGCAGAGAGCCCGATGTGGTGCTGGATCCCAGGACCCTGGGATTATGACCTGAGCCGAAGGCAGAGGGTTTAACACACTGAGCCACCCAGCACCCCAAGTTTTTCTATTTTCTTTAGGAATATTTATAATAAATTATAAAAATGCTTCCATGTTATTATTGACACTATTGAATCAAATGTATTTCTTCATTACTGTATTTTTTGCTAGTTCATAAATCAAAGATACTAGAACATTTGCAAGGTTGATTTTCAGTCTTATCTAATATTCTTAAACTTAAGCGCACAAATCCAGGATTAGTTAAAATCATGAATATTCACTTGTTTTAGGTCCTTTTCTTTCTCTTTCCATATCATCTTTTCATAATCTATTGACCTCAAGTTCCCAACCCTATTTTATGGAGCTTTTAAAAAATGGTTACAAACCATATTCTTTGTGACCTATATGATAATTGGGGGTTCTTACATAAATTATGTAATCTAAGCATAATAACAACACTTTCATGAGGAAGTTGAGATTTTAATACATATCTCACCTCAGAAGTGTTCAGGGATACTCTTAAAACAGTAGTTGATTTCATGTGTGAATTCAGGTTAAGGTTTTATATTCTTGAATTAGGAGAGAGGTCATAGTGAAAGAATGTCACATAAGACTATAGCATGCTAAAATATACTAATATATATTCACTAGAGAAATATGGGTAATATCTTTAACATGTAAAATAGTAACTCATTTTATCTGGTTTCTAATGATATCTGGGAAATGCACAAAGTATGTAATTATGACTTGGTTTCGCTGAACTATGAAATGATTATGAATCTATCTGATCATATCGACAGCCTACTATGAACAAGAGATTTTGATTAGGTCTGAAGAAATGTGACTGATATGTAAAAAATAAATTAAAAATTAAATTTTTTTCTGCTCCTAAACAGTGTCAAGGTTAGAAAAAAATGCAAAAATTAGTCAAATAGAGGGGCACTGAGTGGCTCTGTCAGTTAAGTGACTGACTCTTAATTTCAGGTCAGGCCATGATCTCAGGATTGTGAGATCAAACCTTCTGTCATGCTTTGCTCTCAGCATGCAGTTTGCTTGGATTCTCATTTCCCCCTCTTCTTCCTCCTCCTCAAAATAAATAAATAAAATCTTTTAAAATTTTTGTCAAATAGATGTTGAGGGATTTAATCAGCTAACGCACATCAGAGAACACCTTAAGCCAGGAAACTCACAGAACTAAGAAATATTGGAGTTTTATAGGTAGTTTTATGCTGTTTTATGGGGTATCTTATAGGGAAGGGAAGACTGTGTGACTTAGGGTCTTTCTCAGCTTGTTATTTTCTTTTTTTTTAAATTGCTACAAAAGCTGTGGTTGGTACAGTTGGGAGATTATTTGTTTTTCTTGTCTCTGGTTCAGAATCTTTGATATAATCTTATTTTGGCAGCTGTCAGGAGAGTTATTTCGAGAGCTATCTTTGTAAGATTTGTGAGTTGTTTGTAAACTGTCTCATGCCAGTTAAGTTTCAGGGGAGTAGGATAAGAAAGGAAGAGGGTGGGGACAGAGAAGAGAGACAAGAGAAATACAAAAAAGGATAGGAGGCAAAGGAATGAAAACAGGAAAACTGGGATCTGCTTTAATTCTTTAGTAAGAGTTTATGAGTTAATAATAATAAATTTTCAGTTTAAATCCTGTGCACTCTACCTTCTTTGTCAACTCAAGCAAAATACTAAAGTTCTTGATTGTCAATATTATCATTCATAAAGGAAGAATAAAAGTTATTGTTACAATCATGTATCATAATATATTTCAAAGTGTTCTGTTAACAACCCTTTTTAAAACTATAAATAGTGAGAAAAGGTATATCATTGTCATTGCCATTCAAGACATTTTAAATTATAGGTTTAAGGAAAAACAGAAGTCTTTATAAAAATTGTGAAAGAAAACTGAATGGTCAAAACAATTGTTAAAGTCAAATTGTTCTATACTCATAAATTTTCCAAAAGACCTAGCTCAGGTCTGATGGTGAATAGATAGGTGGAGAGAGATAATAATCTATTGGGAAGATAATAATATTCCTAAAAGAAAATCAATGGCACAGCAAATGCTAACCTTAGTTTTGAAGTAGAGTAATACAGAAAAGATCCAGGTTGTTATCTATGACTAAGAAAACCCTGATAGGAAAAAAATCCATTGATAGCAAGGGAAGAATTTTTAAAATTGCTTTGTAGTGTCTCAGTCTATTGTTGTAATATCATTCTTATTTGAGCATCATTTTATAACTTATAAAAGCTTGACTTGCTTTTTTATCTTGTTGGAAACTACTGTCCATTTTATATTGTAGGTGGGCCAGGTATCAGGGTCATGATTTTGGAGTGGGGAAAAATGAGGATGTGGGACTTCAAAAACCTCTTCCAAAGTTATTTATCGAGTCACTGCTGACAACAGAATTATTATTCATTCTGACATTTAGCTTAGCATTTTTTTCACTATTAGATTTTAGTTGCCATGTAGGCACAGAGAATGCAGTAAATGTTTTCTTATTTATTTAACAATTAATAATTGAGCCTATTTCATGTCAAGTATAATAGTAGACACTGGCTATAGAGGTGAATGAAGATCACATGGTCATCGTGTTCCTAAAGCCCACAATCTAGTGTAAGGAAACTGACAATAAACAGATTAAAAAATTAGACAATCCTCTGAAGTATAATGAAGACAATGCTGTGATAGCTAAGGTCATAATGAACTGATTATGATGCCATGGGGAGAGTAAACCTGTCTGAGTTGATAAATTCATGCTGGGATTTGAACAATGCCAAAGAAACAGTGATCTAATGAGTCAAGGTATTTTAAAATAGAGAACATAGACTGTGTAGTGGTATTAAGATAACAGAAAAAACACACAAATGTTTAGATTTTCAGAGATGAACAGAAAACAGTGTGGCTAGAGAAAATGAGTAGTGGATAGTAAACTAGAGATAAGAAAAGTAGCAGGGATAGATCCTAAAGGATCTGTATTGGTAAGCAATTATTTTTTTAATATTTGTTTTTAAAAACAGGTTAATTGTGATACAATTTACATAACACAAAATCTGCTTATTTAAAGAGCAAAATTTGATACTTTTTAGTTTCTTCATGAGTTGTGAAACTATCAAAATAATTTTAAAACATGTCCCTTACCCCCTGCCCTCCCCTCAAAAAAACGAAAACAAAACCAAAACAAACCCAGTATCTACTAGCAGTTGCTCTTCTCTCAAACCCTCCTCTGAGTCCTAATCAACCAGCAGTCTACTAAGCTGCTTTTTGTCTCTAAATCCTCCTATCTTGGACATTTCCTATCATTGGACTACAATTAAATGCAGTCATACAATATATGGTCTTCTCTTATGGGTTGATTTCACTTAGCATAATGTTTAGCAAGGTTCCTATGTTGTAGCGTACATTATGTACTTCATTCCTTTTTATTGCTGAATAATATTGGATTGTACAGCTATTCTGCATTTTGTAATCCAGTCATCATCGGATCAACATTTGGGCTTGTCTGCTTTTTGGCTGTTGTGAATAACCCTGCATCCTCATCAGGACAGAATTTTATTTTTAGACACAGAAGTAAATTTATGTAGATATCGAGGGTTGTCTTAATAATGATGTGATTTAATGGAATGACTAAAGTGGACAAATAGGTTTCAGTAATTTATATCAAGAAGTTTGATAAGGATATATTACATTGGAGACACTTCTGAGATAGAACTCTTGTAGAGACAGATTGAAAGTATTGGAATCCAGAGGATGAGATTTATCCATTTAAAAAAAAGTACATAAATCAATAGGCAGACACATTCTAATAGAAAGAGTGAAGACAAACAAACAAAAAACATAAGTAGAGAGTCCCAGAAGTTTCTTTATAGAAATGACAGTGTTTAAATTTGAATAGTAAAGATGATCAAGGAATGGTCTTTGACATGAAGAGAACTAAGAAAAGTTGTCAAGAATAAAAGAATGGCAAGTGTGTCTCTCATATTGAGGCTTTTTGTAATTTTAGAACTAAATAGGGTTTGTGGGTGAGGGAGAAATAGTATATGTTGAAGAGTTAAGTAAGGTATTAGAAAAATAGAAGCAAATCACTGCTTAAACAAACTTGGCTGCAAACATGAAGCAGAAAAATAGAGCAAGAGCTGGAAGGAAATAAATTTTCTATGTTATGGTTATTTTGTCTATTATGTCCTGTTTAATATGTCTGTATATATGATTTACAAAGTAATAAAAATACCAGAATACCTTGTCTACTCTCCTTTACTTATATGTTATTCAGGGAATTAGCTTCCCTTGTTCATGTATGACAACTTTTGCTAGACCCAAGGCTATACTGTTTGCTTTTAAGAAATATACTGTCCTAAAGATACTTTTAGAAGTGAAGTGCAGCAATACTGATTCAGAAAATAGGATCTCTAGTTCCATGTCATAAACAAAACTCCAAGTTCCACACACCTACAGCTGAGCTGAGCAGAGAAGAATGGTGGCAGGACTGTGCATTTTCTTTTTAAGATATTATTTATTGATGGGCGCCTGGGTGGCTCAGTGGGTTAAGCCTCTGCCTTCACTCAGGTCATGATCTCAGGGTCCTGGGATCAAGTCCCACATCAGGCTCTCTGCCCAGCAGGGAGCCTGCTTCCCCCTCTCTCTTTGCCTGCCTCTCAGCCTACTTGTGATCTCTCTCTCTGTGTCAAATAAATAAATAAAATCTTTAAAAAAAGATATTATTTATTGATTTAAGAAAGAGAGAAAGAGAGCACAAGCAGGGAGGAGGGGCAAAGGGAGAGGGAAAAGCAGACTCCTCACTGAGCAGAGAGCCTGATGGGGGGCTCAATGCCAGGACACTGACATCATGACCTGAGCCGAAGGTAGTTGCTTAACCGACTGAGCCCCAGGACTGTTCTTTCTTAAATAGGACTTTTGCAAATCATCTTTTTTCTTTGTTGTGTTGGAGTCTAACAGTTGCTTAAATATTACCCTTTCTTCTCAAGAAGATTCTACAAGCTCCTGCCTTCCCTTGGCTCTGCCTGACTTCTCTCTATGACAGTTGTCTTGACTTGGAGAGAAGGAACTCTATTCCAAGTGATGGTTCATAAATTCTTCTTTAGACCTGGGGAGCTAGTGGTTCCACTCTGACATTTTTTTGTGCTTTCAGATTCAAAGATGACTACATACACTGTGGTTTTGCAAGGCAGAAGCCTGCATTTGGACCAATGGGAACACCCATGCATGTTTGGTTTACTCAAACTCTGACATAATGCTCTGTTCCCAACACCCACCACTCTCTCTTTACAGTTACTAATGCACTTAGGCATCAATTCCTACTCTCTATATTTCATCCACAGTCTACTTTATACAGATGCAGTTAAGATCCCAGTTCTCTGTGTCTCTCATCTAAAGAGAAATCCTTTAAAATGTTCTAAATGCTCTTTGTGAAACCTCTTTCAATAGGTTTGAGCTCAGACTGTAGCCCATTCCTCCCTCTTCCCCAAGGAGTAGATAAAGATTCAGAGCACAGCACTTTCTCTCTCTCTTCTTTTCTCTCTGACCCCATTGTATATTTTCTATTTGAGTTGTCAACACATTGTGAAAGAAATTCTTTAAATTATTGTTTCAGATTTTTACAAAGGAGAGGTTTGATCTCACAATAATTTGGGATCTTATAAGAGGTTGGCACTTTAGTTGATGGAGGCCGGGTGAATCCCATTCCAACAGTGTCCACTTGTTTCCAAGTTTTTAAAGTTTTTAAAGTACTGGATGAAGCATTTATCCCAGCAAAAATTGTTATAGCTATGATCTTGCAGTTGGGATATTAAAATTATATATGGGAAATAATTTCGGATCTAAATAATGATGAAGGAATAAAAATAGGCATATATATATATGTGCACAGAGGCCATATATATATATGTGTGTATATATATATATATATATATATATGCACAGAGGGATGTTCTAGATGGAGAGTACAGAACAGTTGTAGAAGGAGATTGTGAGAGGAAGAGTTTTATATCTGTATCAGTGAGAACTCAGTATAGGAAATAAAAGCCACCCTCAGTACCTTAAACAAGAACTTTAATACAGGAATTTATCTGAGATAATAGAACGGGCCAAATAATAAGTTCTAGACTGATATCTTAGAATTATTTTGAGAACCTTATCAAATTAGTATATTATGAGTGCTCCTCCATTTGAAGCTAATTCTAGAGTTAGATCAGAAAGAAGTCATTGCTACTGCAAGTGTCAGAAGATTGGAGTATGAATGTTTAGTCTCTTAACACCTATGATATATTGAGTAAATATTAAAAGAATAAACACCCCAAGAAGACCACTGTATATATGAACTTTCTTACAAGAAGAGAATAAACAAGACATGCAAGAAGAGAGCCATCAGGACATTCAACCTTCAAGATTTCACATGACAACATCTAATTGGTAGCATGTATCTAGTATCTAGCAACCTAGATGCAAACAGTTCTGGGAAGCATAGGTTTCTAAATAAGATTAAAGGAACAGCACAATAAATTTAGGGATTTATTTGAGGAGCAAACGTGTTTTTCTTTGGTCTTGTTTTGTTTTGTTATGGGCTGAGTTGTGTCCCCCTAAAATTCATATGTTGAAGTCCAAACCCCAAGATGGTCTTTAAAGGGGTAGTAAAATTAAATGAGGTCTTTAGGGTGAGACCCTAATCCCATATGACTGATGTCCTTATAAGAAGAGACACAGGGATACACCTATGAAGAGGCAGAAAGAAGGAAGCCATTGGCGAGGCAGAGAGACCTCAGAGGTAACCAAACCTGCTGATATCTAGAACTGTCACCTTTCAGAACTGTGAAAAAAACAAATGTGTGTAATTTAAGCCACAAAGTCTATTGTATTTTGTTATCACACCCCTAACAAATAATACAGTATGTTTATTTGTTTGGGTTGGGTATTCCACTATTTAAGACATTCATCAATGTTTTAAATATAAATGAAATGAGCAGACTTAGTATTTGAAGTAAGTGCTTTATCAGACAGGAAATTATATTATTCCTGGGTAGCAACAATAAATATACATCTTCCCAAAATGTATGTCTCTGAATCTTAGGTGGAGGCAACTGTACCATAAAATTAGCCCTACTTGACATCCTTGCACCAATAATACTCAATGGCTTTGTCCAACATATATTCTGCAGTGAGTTTAGATTCTAAAACTGCTTCAGTTTTAGTGATTTGATTGTAATGCATTTTTGAATTTTCTGAAACAGGCAAGTATGAAAAGTAAAGATATTGGGGCGCCTGGGTGGCTCAGTGGGTTAAAGCCTCTGCCTTCAGCTCAGGTCATGATCCCAGGGTCCTGGGATGGAGCCCCCGCATTGGGCTCTGCTCAGCAGGGGGCCTGCTTCCCTTCCTCTCTCTCTGCCTGCTTCTCTGCCTACTTGTGATCTCTTTCAAATAAATAAATAAAATAATTTTTTTAAAAAAAGTAAAGATATTAATATATGTAGTACATAATAGAAGAACTTGCAACATAATTAGGGTATTTGTGCACCTAGACTTGACTTTCAGTCTTATTCTGCATAGATCTATATTGAAAAATAGTAGCCTCAGCCAGTAGGTATTGCTATATGGGGCAGAATCAGTTATAATAGTGAAATATCCCTTGTAAGTAATTTCCTTATCTGATTGTCACTTGCTTGGATGTGCTGAATTTCACTTTATTTTATCAGAGTCATAGTCAGAGTGGTTAATTATTTATAATTTTCCCCTGAAAAATTGTGATTAAGTCATTTTATCTAACTCTATTCCTAAAGAGGCCAATATACAATTAATTGTGTTCAGTGATGGATAAATCCATTTTGTTTTCCTCTGAGCCCTATTAACTCAGTGGCTGAAATTAAAAAGAACCAGAACAGCACTTAGAGAATGTGAAACATAGATTTAAATATTCCCTTCATGTGAAAATATGAGTCCAAGGATGATTATTGTAGTATAAATCAAATAATATGTTTTATAATCATGAGATTTGATTGTAGGTGGTTTGCAAGTGTTTCCCAACTCAAAAGGATTATTGAGTCCTCTAAGAAACAAGCCCTGGGAAACTTGTTCTAATATGAGAAATAGGTTTAAACCTCAGAGCAGGTTCAAAATGGAATGTCAGTGTAAATAGGAGAAACATGCCACTATAGTCAGAACATGGTAGGCATTCACCACATAAAAACGAGTACATAATGAGCCAAAGGGCCTAAGCCAAGTATAAGATGAATTTCATGCAAGAAGACAGAGAATAACTGATTTCTGGAAGAACCATTATTAGTATTCAACGTTCACAGCAGAGTTTTATTCATAGGATACTCAGACTCTCATATAAGTTAGTAATGCAACAAAGATCAGTTATGCAATAAGAACCCAATACTTTGAAATTATGCTATAAGGCAGACATGCAGAAATTGAGGTACTAGCATATCAAAATCAGAAGAGTATGAGCGCATTATCTAACCTTTAAGACTGACTAAATAAGTACATCAAAGTGTCCTTGTCTAGATTGAAAATTTGTTTCAAAATTAAAGCTATAAATAAGCACACATTTAATGGAGTAGAAATGTTTCCATTACTGCTGGATTCGTTCTAGGGATAGAATGATGGATTTACTTGACATAGGTTATTTTAATTAACTCCAAATAAGATATATGATGAAAAAAGAATTCAAATAATATTTTTTTCCTCCTATAAGATGGACACGCTATACCTCCATTCTCTGGATAACTCATTTGATTCAAGAAAATACTCAATAGGCTTCCATCAGATTTTGATTCTATTATTTACTCAAGGCAGAAGAAAACTGTTTCTTCAGAACACATAATACGTGGCCTCTTTTTTTTTCTCACTTTCTTATATCATACTAGTCAAAATAAAAGCATTGAGGGGCGCCTGAGTGGCTCAGCCATTAAGCATCTGCCTTCAGCTCAGGTCATGATCCTAGGGGCCTCAGATGGAGACCCACATTGGGCTCCCTACTCAGCAGGAAGCCTGCTTCTCCCTCTCTTACACCCCTGACCTTGTTCCCACTCTCCCCAAGTCTTTCAAATAAATAAATAAATAAAAATATTTAAAATAAATAAATAATACCATTGGTATATGATGGATGCTGGTATTAGGTTTTGCAGATTATTTCATATAATCATCAAAAATACTACATAAACATTTTGAACAACTTATTCAAATATGAGACTTTGTGGAAAAGAATGTAACAACTGTGGGAAGTCAACTGTGGACCTGGAATTCCTAGCCACTATGCATCTTCTCTTTGATGGCAGGCAATAAATGTAAGTCAAATGTTCAATAAATGTTTTATAAATATTAACAGCATGAAAAGCTTTTCTAACCACTCAACTTGAGTAGCCACTCAGCAACTCTTACTGCTTTCTAATATTTTCTTTTCTGTTTACTCTTATTTCTTTTATTACTGTTTATTTCTGATTCCCTTCACTAGAATGAAATCTCCATAATATTAAAGGCCATTTTATTGTCTAGCTCAATAGTTAAAATTGTGCCTGTCACACTGTAGATATTTAATAAGTACTTCTAAAGGGAATTAATAGGAAGTTTCCTTAATTATATGTTGCTGAAGCAAGATGAAATGGAGAGCCAGGTGTTATTAGTATTAGTATTATTGACATTCATTAATTTATGATAAAAATATTTATTATACAATTATATTAACATTTAAGATATTAGTCACATTAACAATCATTTACTTGAATGCCAATTTTATATAAGCTATAATGTAGATATGGTTAAAGAAGGATATTATATCTGTAACTATATAATACTTATAATACTTATTTTTCACATTTTAGAGATAGACCAAATTTTCAAAAAAAATATAATTGACTAGCACAGGAGCACAGAACCAATAAGGAGGATATTCATGATTTATACACTATCCACCTTGCTACCATCCTACAACATTTTCACTTACCAAACAAATCTATGTCAAATCTTTTTTTTCTTTGTATATGGTAGTTTTAGTTAAGTCTTAATGAGTTTCTTGGCCATGCATGTTATTGCCTAACCCCATTGCTTAACTCTATTATGGATAACATTTTATTTTTGAGTATAGAGAATGGCTTTATATGTTCATTTGAGTAAAATGTAAAATCCATAGATAGAAACTAATGTAGGGGTTTATAATTATTTTTTTATTGTTGCTATATAGGTAGTATTTTTTTTCCAACAGGTCACCTAACCATTGGTAGGATTCCCTTTAATGAGTATTTGTATAAAATTTATTGATATCATGAAAAAAAAATCCTCTTTAGTCATAAAGGGATTAGAAGGCCAGATGGAAGTACAGTTTACACAACAGAACATAATTTGAAAAACAACCTATTTGGTGCTGGATCAGACTGCCTATATACTTAAGGACAAAACTGACTTGAAATTCTGCATTTGAATTAGCTGTATAGGCACTATTCACAGGGTGAATTCATGCTGTGAGTGTCACAGAGATTTGAGAACATGATCCATTCAAGAGCTCACAACAATTACCCCTATATGCATATATAACAATTTTGGACACAATAATCAAGATCCTTTATATTTTTCAAGGATGAAAAGTTTTTGTTACTATTCATTGATAATCTTGTCTCCAAATGGAAATCATTTCAGCCTACCATAATTAGACTTATCTTCTCCATGTATTCAGAAGGACTGTGCTAACTCATACTGAGTGGTTATTACCTAATGTATATAATTGTTGAATCACTATGTAGTACCCCTGAAACTAATATAATATTGTATGTCAATGATACTTCAATAAAAAAGTCACCTTCCCCTAAGAGGCAACAGTATTAAGATATGCCAATTTAATCCTTACTCTTTTCAATAAAAATCAAACTAGTCTTCCAATATTTAAGTAATTTAGGTTCATAATAAAAGTTCAAACAGTATAGAAACATAAAACAGAAAAATCCTTTCTCTCCTTTCCCACACACACACACAAAAAACCCAAACATTTTTATAAACTATTAATGCACACAAGTTTGTCTTCTATGGAACATGAACATTTTAATGTGCTGGAATTAGAATATTGTCTTTCTGTCTTTGCTTGAAAGTAACAAAAGATACTGACCATCATTTAAAGATCATATAAAACTATACCTCTCCCCGGATTTCATGAACATATTCACATTAGAAAACTAAGACCAGTTGTTATATGACTCAATTAATTTTAGAAAGGTAAAAAGGACATTTAAGTTTTTAATACTACTATGATATTTTGCATTTAATTTTTATTTAATTAGCCACTGCACAGGAAAATTAGTTATGAAATAACTCAACATATTGTTTTTAATGGCTATAAGGGAAAGTATAATATGGTCAGTAGACTTTTTTTTTTTTTAAAGATTTTATTTATTTATTTGACAGAGAGAGATCACAAGTAGGCAGAGAGGCAGGCAGAGAGAGAGGGGGGAAGCAGGCTCCCCGCTGAGCAGAGAGCCCGACGCGGGACTCGATCCCAGGACCCCGAGATCATGACCCGAGCTGAAGGCAGCGGCCTAACCCACTGAGCCACCCAGGTGCCCCTGGTCAGTAGACTTTTAAATGGAAGCATTACCTCTCTTCATTATTTCTTCCCCAGGTAAACACATATATTTTCTTGGTTTGAATCTCTACTGGAAGATTGTATGTATTGACCATGATCATTTTGAGTTCAATTTGTTATCTAAATCATATCAAAAAGGTGTGAACTTGGGGCATCTGGGTGGCTTAGTGGGTTAAAGCCTCTGCCTTTGGCTCAGGTCATGATCCCAGGGTCCTGGGATTCAGCCCCCCATCAGGCTCTCTGCTCAGCAGGGAGCCTGCCTCCTTTCCTTTGTTTCTCTCTGCCTCTCTGCCTACTTGTGATCTGTCTGTCAAATAAGTGAAATCTTAAAAAAAAAAAAGAAAAGAAAAGTGTGAACTGGTTTAATCTTCTTGCCAGAGTTACAAACAAGTTTGTGTAGCTCAACTGAAAGTTTGCTAACATGTTTGAGGAAGAATTTGAGACTCAAGCTATGTCTTTCTAAACTGTGTAAGTAAGCATGCTCCAAGTGGAATAGAAAAAAAAATGACGTAGAAAACCAAAAATTAGGGAAGGGAGGAATACCATGGAACTTCTTTGGCAGTTTATTGTGTAGTAACTCAATGGTAACATTTAAAGGAAAATAGAAATATATCTCATACTTCCAAGTGTGACCACATAGACATTGGAACCTTATGGAAAAATAATATGTTGTTTCCTCCTATTGGGTCTCTAGATAATTAACATATGTAGAATTTTTTAAAAATATTTATTTATTTATTTTTTGTGAGAAAGAGAACAAGCAAACATAGGGGTAGGGGCAGAGGAAGAGAGATTTTTAAAGATACTTCTTGCTGAGTGCAGAGCCTGAGGTGGGGACTTGATCTCAGGACACTGAAATCATGACCTAAGCTGAAACCAAGAGCCTAATACTTAACCAAATATTTCACCCAGAAACCCCAATTAACAAATGTAGAAATTTATAATCTCTCTGTGCCTTAGTGATCTTAAGGGTAAAATGGAGATAATAATAATATTACTCGTAAAATTGCTATGAAGACAAAATGAGTTAATGTGGTTAAACTCTTAGAAAAGTGCTGGTATCTTGTAAGTACTACACAAACTTTAGTAATTATTAACCACATTCTGCCAAACTAGGTATTTATTCATCATTTTAAAGGTGCTATTGTGGGGTGCCTGTGTGGCTCAGTGGGTTAAAGCCTCTGCCTTCGGCTCAGGTCATGATCCCAGGGTCCTGGGTTAGAGTCCCGCATCGGGCTCTCTCGGCAGGGAGCCTGCTTCCTCCTCTCTCTCTGCCTGCCTCTCTGCCTACTTGTGAGTTCTGTCTGTCAAATAAATAAATAAAATCTTTAAAAAAATAAAAAAAAAATAAAGGTGCTGTTGTATTAAGGATCAAAATAACAGCTAAGAAAATTGTATTTTTATCAAAATGCGATGTGTGGTACTGATGACCAATAATGAGTCAGCAAAATCTATGAATCCTGTGTATTTTAGAATAGTGTCTTGGATAGTGGTGTACATAAATGACGCATATTATTCTGTTTTTTTTTTTAAGATAGTTGTTATAATTATTATTCCATATAAACATCTTTGATGTCCGACACTTGAGTATATCCTTTGACCTAAGTATTGCTTCAAAGAGTTGCCATTTAGCCAATATTTCTTTGAATAGCTAATATTTTCTTTTCTTTAAAATTGTCTTTCAAATTTCAAAACATGTAGCACAAAAATTCATTTATTTTTTTTTCAATGTGCAAAATTGGCTTCTTGCATGAAGACTGTTTACTTATAAGCTTTCTGGGTATTTTGCTGATTTGGTTTCTAACAGAATAAAGCAGAAGAGTGTTCCTTATACTAGTGCTCTGCTTTCTCTACAGCACTCTCCCCCCAAGGCCAAGATGGAGGCTTGATTGAAAGAACAATCTGTGTTTTCATTTTGCATAAGGGCTGCCCCTAGAACTTTAATTTGCTCTGACTCATAACTGTTTGGGATAAAAATAGCAGCATGTCAAAATATATTGAAAGCAATCTGACATTGACAATGATAGAGTTGTCATATATTTTCATAACTACTAGCTTGTAGAGTTTGTAGAGCTATATTCCAGCTTCTGTGTATGTGTTCTGTAAGCCAAACATTTTAGAAGGTTAAAATGACTCCTGATTAACCAGGTATGTATTTCCAAAATTCCAAATATGTTCTGAAAAATATTACAGATTTTAGGAACACCTGGGTGGCACAGTGGGTTAAGCCTCTGCCTGCAGCTCAGGTCATAATCTCAGGGTCCTGAGATTGAGCCCTGCATCAGGCTCTCTGCTCAGCAGGGAGCCTGCTTCCCCCCCTCTTTCTCTGTCTGCCTCTGCCTACTTGTGATCTCTCTCTGTGTGTCAAATAAATAAAGTCTTCAAAAAAATTTCAAATTTTAAATATAAAAATATGACCCTAGTTTTTCAAAGTTCAGTTATTACATTTTTAACAAGCTCCTGTTGCTAGTATATATAAGGGTATAAAAATGATTAGATTAGAGCATATTACCTATCCTTATAAATTAAAAAGATATGGGCTCAAGATTTTGTCTTTACCAAACTGTAACTTTCCATTCAGCCAACACATACACATACATATGTACTAACAGAAAAACGATAGACGTTAAACTTAAGTGTAATTTTTGAATACTGGTCAAAATTTTTACCTGTGTTTTTTTGTTTTGTTTTGTTTTCTGGGGTGGGGGGCATGTTTCATAATTGTTCTGAGTTTCAAATTGCTCATCTGCATGATGAAGGTAATAAAATTAATTCATTAGTTTGCTCTAAGACTTCACGAAGAAAAGCAATGAGAATAAAGTATCTAGAACCATCCCAGACATAATAGGAGCAAAAATTAAATGTTTCCTTCTCAAAGTCAATGGCATTCAATTTAAATATAATATAGGCTTACCTAATAGTATCGCTTAATTGTATTAAGTCTTTTTTCTGATTGTTGAGAGATCAAATATTTTACTTTTTAATTGATTTGTAGGAATTCCTTACAAATCTTGGACACTTGATTTCATTTTTTTTTTTTTTAAGATTTTTAAAGAGGAGTTAGGTTCACAGCAAAATTAAGAGGGAAGGTTAAAGATTTCCTATAAATTTCCCCTCCCTACACATGCATAGCCTCCTGTATTACCAAATACATTCCCACCAGAATAGTATATTTATTACAATTGATGAGCCTAGATTGATACATCATAATCATCCCAAATCCATATTCTACTTTATGGGTCACTCTTGGTCTTGTACATTCCATAAGTTTGGGCAAATGTATAAAGACACAATTCATTATTATGTATTACACTAAGTATTTTTGATGCCATAAAAACCTACTTATTGTGCTGCACCTATTTACCCCCAGCAGCAATGAATGAGTTCCTGTTGTTCTACATCTTCATCCGCATTTAGTATCGTCCGTGTTCTGGATTTTGGCCATACAGGTGTATAGTGCTATCTTTTTGTTTTGATCTTTTCTTTCCATTGCTTGAATTCTTAAATTTGTACCTACAGAGATGACAAACATATTCATAAAAGACTGTTGATTTTTCAGGAATTTATTATTTGAACTGGGCTTTATTTTCTTCATTTATAAAATGCAGAGTTGAGGCCAGATGATTTCCAGAATTTTAAATCATGAAAAGAGGAGACCCTATTTTCTGAAATATTAGAGAAGTTCTAATGTTTATAAAGTCTTTTTAATTTCAATAGAAACTGACACTTCCTTTACCAGAGTTATACTTTGGTATATTTTTTTTAACACAGTATATTGTAACTGTCCGTTTTTCACAAGTGTAGAAATGTCATAGAGATAGAGGAAGAAATTAGTATGAGACACACTTATGTGGTTTTCATTTTTCATTTTCCCAAATCTATGGCCATATTTCCAAATCATAGATTTTTTCCAAATCTATGGGTAGGTATAGCCTGTTATACAGAAAAAAAAACAAAACAAAACAAAACAAAAAACAACAACAACAACAACAAGAAAAACTTAAAACTCTCATGTATTGATGGATGACTACTGATATTAGAATTGTTAAAACATAGTTGCAATAGAAACCTCAAAGTAATGAGGTTATTACTGATATTTTTCTAAGCAAGTTTTTCAGAGAAAATTTCAATATAAATCAGATTTTAATTCTAGTACAAAGATTAATTGTGTGGACATTTCTACAAGATGCACTGTAGGCTTCTTTGGCATGGGGATTTAATTCATAATTCCAAAAATAGCAGGGAGTGTTTCAGAGCTTGGGCTCTTCAGAAAACAGATCTAAAGACAAAGATTTGAGTCAGGGTGGTTTATGGGGGAAAGCTGGAGGGATCATAATTGTAAAGTTGGAAGGAAGCAGGATTGGACAGAACAAGCAGTTGAACTGCAATTTGGTTCCAACAGAGGCTCCAACAGATCATATAGGAACTCTGGGCCTGGGATGGCCTTTTTGAGATGTCCTGAAGTAGAAGAAGAGGAGTCAGACTCCTGCATCACTGTATTGACCACATATTCAATGAGCACTGCCCCCTGGGAAATTCTCAACCTTAAGAAAAGCAGCTCCTCTCTGCTGAGTCAAATGCCTGGAGGGGGACTCAGCTGTGAACTCTCTGCAGTGACATTTCACAGTCACTGGAAAAAAGACACCTTCAGTCCAGAATAGCAGCTGGGCCACATGTCCCTCATTCTATATAAATGCATTAGGTGAGTTTAAGCACATACAGGCAGCTTTTTCTTGGTTCTGTTTTCAGTATCATTCTTCCATATGGAATCTGTATATCAGTGGATGGACAAGTAGACAGAATCTTAATCATAGTTTTAGAGGTATAAAGGTAGCCAAATGGTTTGATTTTTCTAAGTCTCATTTGTAAAAATAAATTTTTATAACATTCACCTTACAATATTTTTCAGAAGTTCAATAAGATAGTGAATTTAAAATTCAACCTAGTGGGTAGAAGTTAGTATGTACTCAAAAAATGACCTTCATAATAGAATTTTCTTTTTCATTTTTTAGAATATTTAAATTGAAGGATATCCATTGTGTATGATGAATATAACATATAGTTAATGTATGTAATTTATATAACATATAGTAAAATGATAGTAATAATTCTTAACTGTTTACTAAGTAGGTACTATGTGCCTGACACCATTCTAATTGTTTTACACATGATGATTGGTGTTATCTTCCCATCAACTCTAAAATGTAGATATTTTCTCTTTATTCCATTATTCAAATGAGTAAACCTAGCTCAGAGAAGTGACAGGATCTCACAGCTAGCAGGTAGTAAAGACAGTAAAAACAAACACTGCCTAGCTCTAAGCTGATAAGCCAGTTTAAGAGTAAGCATATCCTTATAGTGTATATTGAATTTGGTAGAGAAGCTTTAAAATAGGAGGAGGTGGGGCGCCTGGGTCGTTCAGTTGGTTAAGCATCCAGCTGTTGGTTTCAGTTTAGGTAACTGTCTCAGGGTCTTGGGATGGAGCCTCAAGTCAGGTTCCCCTCTGAGTGGGGCATCTGCTAAATGATCCTCTCTGCCTCTAACCCCACTCACATGCTTTCTCTCCCTCTCGCTCTCTCATCTTGAAAAGATATATTAACTAACTAGTTAAAATTGTGAGGAGGTGATCTTGTGAACATAAAACACTTGAGAAAATTTAAATGCAATGATGACTTTGATCTGGTTAGCAAGAAGAGAAAAAATACTGTAGAATGTTTATATCACCACATTATATGTGCTAGAAACCAAGGATACACAGGTGACACACAGTGGAAAAATTACACCAAAAATTAATTTACACTTGGATCTCTTCTGGTTACCAGGATTACAGATTTCTCTTATGCATATTTGAAAATAGAACTTTTATTAAACAATTTTCATATTGGACTACTTGTTTGTATTTATTCCCACCTACTAGGGTTTAAGACTTTCGAAAGTGTAAACATAGACACAGAAATAGATTTAACAGAATAAATTTCCAGATTTTGGCTTCCCCAAGTATTCTTTCTTAAATTTGATCTGCCCAAGTACATACACAACAGTGACTGCAGGTTTTCCACTTCCTCTTCCCCAATTGCCCCATTCATAATCCTACAGTGGAACATAGTTTTTAAGCAAAAAATGACCTGTGGTACCAAACCAATGGAGGGTTCTAAATATTGGTATTGGTCTCATGAAGTGATTGAGATTAATGACTGGGTAGCAAATGCTTTAGTAACTCAAACATTTGTGATTCTTTGTTTTTGCCAAAATTAAAGGAGAACCTAATCAACTTAACAGATGACAGATCATAAAATAATTTCTAATGATAGATCACTATGTGATTTTTGTTTATAATTCAAAAGGAATTCAGTCTTTGATATTTAGTAAGATCCAAGTTATTTTATTTTGTTTCATTTAATTTATTTTTTTTTTCCTGACAAATTGAGATTAATTCAACATCTTAAGTCTTAGGAGCCAGACTGCTTGTATTTTAATTCTAGCTTTACCAATTACTAGATGTGTGACCCTGTGTAGGAAATTTCACCCCTCTGTGCCTTATTTTTCTCTTCTGTAAAATGGAGATAATAATAGTACCCTTCTAGAATATTTGTTTTTGAAAAATAAGTTTATATACTTAAAACATGCATATCACCCTTTAAGCCATGCTAAAAGCTAAGATATTCTTACTACCATTGTAACTATTACTATGATTATTTGTATGCCAGGCTCATAAAACTCTTTTCTTTGCAGAATTGTCAGAAAAAGTTTATGCTATTCTTTGTATTCATCTCATTACCTTGGGCAATGAGCACTTCTACACATAACTTTCTTAAAGCACAATACTCTAAAAAATTAGAAGCATGGAAATTTTTAAGTATAAAAACAAAAATTAGGGACGCCTGGGTGGCTCAGCTGGTTAAGCAGCTGCCTTCGGCTCGGGTCATGATCCCAGCGTCCTGGGATCGAGTCCCACATCGGGCTCCTTGCTCAGCAGGGAGCCTGCTTCTCCCTCTGCCTCTGCCTGCCTCTCTGTCTGCCTGTGCTCGCTCTCTCTCTCTCTAACTAATAAATAAATAAAATCTTAAAAAAAATTATACACAAAAACTATTAAGCCAAGTATAAAAGCCAATAAATATTCAAATTTTTCCTAATACAATTTTCTTTACAATCCTATTCTTTATTTTCTTGAACCTTTCTCTAGGTGAAAAAATTTTTGTCAATTTCTTTTTTGAACTGAATTAAGCGATGCAAAGGATGAGTCTTTAGGAAAGAACTGTGTTTTAACAGTTTAACCAATTAATTACACATTGAAGGGTATGGATGTACATAAAGGCTTAGAGATAAAATAATAAGAGAAGCATAATTAAAGAAGAATTTGAAATAAATAATGAACTATTGCATGGATGTGGGCAGTTAATGAGTTATAGTCTAGAACAAAACAAAGGCTATTTTTGTGTTAGTGTTTCACTCAGCAGTTACAATTCAAGAGTCCACATTTATGTGACCATGAGGTCTCTGAAGGCATGGGTGATTGATTATAAGGGGCATCCTGAGCTCTCTAAATGGTACTTAGAAGGCCCTTATGAGTTGTTTCCCTCTTCTTGCCTTTTGTGCTGTATGAATGAAGTCTATAATAAATCACCTTTGAATAACTGTAATTAAGTTACCCAACAGGTTTAAAACACATTTAATTTCCAACAGAAATAAATGTGTGTATTTCCATCTTTATTTTAAACTTCCTTCATGCAGAGAAATATGCCTCAAAATGTCACACTTCTAATATCATATCCTGGTTCCTTTTTTTTCCCCTCTTGGTTCTTAAGATCAAGTAAAATATGTTGCATGTGTTAAATTGTTTTCAGTGTTCAAGAAGCATATCACACACACACACACACACACACACACACACACACACATACACACACCCAAGCACATGTACACACCTTACTCCCTGGCTATACTTTTCTTATGAGCCACAATTTTAATTAAAAATGAAATGGATCCCTTTAAGCTGGTCAATTGCTTAGAAAATGTTAATTGATTCATACTCACTGGGCACATTGTTAACTTTTCCTAACTATATGATGAGGATGTTTTATTAGGAACACTTGCATCCTATTCTTTTAAAATGTCATTTTATCTCACTGAGAAACATTAGAACTCATAAAACTTCCAGCTTCCTCTGGGACTATAAAAGAGTATCTTATATGGATTAATATCAATTTCATTGAAATATTTAGTAGGTGTTGATTGATGAGATTTTTTAATTGTTAAGAGTTATGAAAACAAAATCTGATGAAATATGTAACTATTACTCCACTTGACTATAAGTTTTTGTAATGAACTATAATTGATCAATCTAGGCCTAGTTATTAGCAGTAAAGTAATTCATATGTAGCCTTCATAGCCACTAATAATTGTGGAAGAAATCTGAGTGAAACCCCTTTTATAAGAAATAGTACACAAGGAAGAAAATATAATCAAATGCTAGAGCTGGAATTTGTTTGTGGAGACTGAGACAGAAATATAAAATCAAAAACAGAACAAACAAACAAAAAACTTTAAACACAGCCACGGGTTGGTTATTCATTCTATTTCTTGTATTGGCCCAGAGCCCACATTAATTTTAATATAGAATCTTGCCCTATGCTAATATGATCCTACATTTCAAAACCACATAAGCTTAGAACCAAAACAAAAAGATGTCCTTATGCCACGAAGCACCTGGAGACTTACTAAAATGCATATTCTTAGGAACCATGGGTAAATAATATGATTCATTTTATCTCAGATGGGACCCAGGAATCATCAGTTTCAAATTATCCCAACAGGAGATCCAAAATAAATGTTCCATGGATTATTTTTGATCAGATACTCCTCTAAACTAATAACATGTTTAAAATACCTATATTACTAAGGCTGTTTATCTGTAGCGCTTAGAAAAGTACCTGGTATATAACAGTTTCTCAATAAATATTTATTGAATGAATTAATTAATGCACATCTAATTTTTTGAAGTCCTATTTTTGTTCCTAAGTTAATCAGAAAATGTAAACACCTTTTTAAAATTTATTTTTTATTTTTATTTTTATTTTTATTTTTATTTAACAGACAGAGATCACAAGTAGGCAGAGAGAGAGGGGGAAGCAGGCTCCCTGCTGAGCAGAGAGCCTGATGCGGGGCTTGATCCCAGGACCCTGAGACCATGACCTGAGCTGAAGGCAGAGGCTTAACCCACTGAGCCACCCAGGCGCCCCTGTAAACCCCTTTTTTTACAAAATGTAAACTCTAATAATTTCATAAAAACTTTTAAGTCAGTCTTGAAAAAATTATAAACAATTTATCCTCTTTAAAAACAAACATCAGGGAGCCTGGGTGGCTCAATTGGTTAAGCGACTGCCTTCAACTCAGGTCATGATCCTGGAGTCCTGGATGGAGTCCTGCATTGGGCTACCAAACTCCATGGGGAGTCTGCTTCTCCCTCTGACCTTCTCCTCACTCATGCTCTCTCTCACTGTTTCTCTCTCAAATAAATAAATAAAATATTTTAAAAAGTCATTTTGTGATTCTTAATGTAGCATTAAGCTTGGTTGAAGTTATAACTTAACAAAGCTTGACAATATGTACAGAGGCTTCAATTGATGATGGGAGAGTTCTTAAGTTTCCATAGTACAACCTCAAGAATAGAGGCAAGATCAATAAAGTAAACCTTTGGAAAACTAGGCGGCTGATATTTATATAAACTGGGGACATTTATGTCAACATTTTTGCAGCCAGAAATTTTTAAATGTCAAATAGCTGTTCAAATATGTGATGAGACAATCTAGACCACAAATTTTTAATATTTACTATCTTTCAAGTGTGCAATTTTCCAGCTTAATTATTTTTCTCCCATTGTCAGTCTGGAAAGTTTTTAGCAATGAATTCATAACCAGAAAAAATACTGTTGTATTTGAGAGACTGAATTGTTATAGTAATTAAAAAAGTAAAAATTAAAAAAATAAAAGACTCTACTGTACAAAGCAAAAAAAAAAAATTAAAAAGGTGTTGAGGAAATAGATGCCCTGCTCTCCAGGTTCATCCATCTGAAAGGCGTTTCATATTCCAGTAGCTGAATAAAATTGGATTTCTTCAGTCACATGTACATAAGCCAAACTTAAGAAGAACCCCTGCCTGTATTTTTGTGACCTAAATACCCACTCAAAGAACAAGGCATTGTGGCGTTAAAGGAAAGCTATACATCCCATCTTCAACCCAATGGGCTTTAGTCATAAGGTGAAAAGCATTGAGGTTAGAGCTTCATTACAATAATTACATGAATCATATTAACTTGTTGGAAAAGACCAAGAATTATGGAGCCAAATTAACACATTTGATATTTACTCACTGAAAAATATGATAATAATATACTTGTTTTTGTTTTTCTTTGTCCAGGTGATAGGAGTAGGGTAACGGTATAAGGCTGATAAGTTAAAACACTAAACACATCTGTCCAAATTTCGCAGATTAAAGATGAAATGTGAGACATTTCACTGAATAAAATTTATATTTCTACCACAAAATGGACAATTAATGGTACAAAGCATTTTACCCAGTTTCTATGGTTCCTGCACTTATTTTTGTAATCTACCTATATCCACTCCATAACAAAGGTCACTGCTGGAAAAAACATATAGATATCAATTACTACAACTGGAAACAAAGTTATCAGCATGGCTGTCCCATTCTCTTCCTTTTTGCCAGTCCTTAGCTAGACAAATAATTGCAAATATCTACACAGAAACTTACTGAAACCCAATCATGGCTACATATATATTTCAGCCATAAAAGAAATTCATTCCAAAGAGCAATAAATATTCTAGTTCCTTAGCATCAGTTAACATTATGCTATATATTTGCTTAGCATATTTATTTATCTTTCTGAGCCAACTAAAATATAAAACATCTCAGGACAATGACTACTTTTTATTTATCCCATTTGGGACCAGAAATTATTACAAAATAGCATTCACCTTATATCTTTGGATGTATTAATTTATCTTCTTATTCTCTTTTAAAGTCATGTTTTATACTTCAGCTGTGTTTGCTTCTCTTTCTAATTAGTAACTTTGAAAAATACTCTTTTATCCCAATTATGGAATATGTTCAGGCAAATATGGACTAACTCTATTATTTGTGTTAAAGAAACTCAAAATAAATCAATTTCGATTTAAAGCAATCCTCAACTTATTAACTTTTGCATTATGCCTAATTAAAAACAAGAGGAATCAGCACCAGGAATATACCAAACACTGTGCACCTACTTCCAAACCATGGTGAAAAGCACAAAGTAGAAATATTTTACAACATCCCTTTTCTCAAAAATGAAAGTTTTACATTGCTCTATTTTATCTTTTTTTGTTGTAATTCCAGCAGAAACTGTGGCCTCTGCTGAATGTGGCCTTTGAATTCACCCAGGCCCAGCTGGATTCGCTCCCAGTAACCCAGGAGAAACTAACACTTCAAATAAATAAAAGAAACTAAAATTTCACTTAAATTCACCTGTGTGCACAGAAGCAGCTTTCCCCTCTTTTAAGCAGAAATTTCTATGAGTTGACATGTATATTAGCCACAGCCTCAAATACTTCAAAATCTCACAATTTAAGGAATGTGTGGAAAATTTTAATGTAAAAGAATATCTGATTTTATCAATGACTGGTCATATAATCTACATAGTCATATTGGAGTGTTTGTTCCTTTGTTACAAACAACAAAATATGTAAATTATAAGTATTAGAGCTGAACAATGAAATGTATATGATTTGTCATTCATTTTTAAAATAAACACCAAAAGAAATTTTGAACAAAAGGAAAACAAAGAAAATATAAAAGGCCACCTTTAGATAATTGACTTCACATTATTTTAAGTTTATATATGGTTTGTTAACATAGGGACAATAGGACATTTGAAACGTGAAGAGCCTATATAGAAAATTTCCCAATAGCTTGGTGGTCATTAGAATCATCTGGTAAATTCCCCCAAAAAGCTGATGTCTGGAATTCACCTTCAGATTCCAATTTGATTGGGCAGAACAGACTAAGTCAAAGGATGGAAAGTTTCAGTTATGCAAGATGGGTTAAGTCCTGGAGATCCAATGTACAGCAGAGTCACTATAGTAACAATACTGTACATCTGAAATGTGTTAAGAGGTTAGATCTCAAGTGTGCTCATCAAAAGGAAAAATAAAGAATATGTGACACAATGATTATTTTAATTAGCTTGACTGTTGTGATTGTTTCACAATACATACATATATTAATATATCAGATTGTATACCTAAATTGTATACAATTCCTACTTGTCAATTATACCTCAATAAAACTAAAGAGGGAGACAAAACCTCCAGGTGATCCTAATTCAGTCAGCCTTGAGACCTGTGCTTCAGAATGCAGACCAAATAAAGCAAAACAAATTATCCTCATAACCTCATCTTAGTTCTTTTGCAAAATATGTCACATTTTTATTCAATAAAATTATTGTGCTTTGCGTTTTGACTAAAAACTCCCATGAAATATATCCTGGTAGGTTCTTTTAATTTTAGTATTGTTGCTGTTATATTGATTATATATTTACTTCAGTTTACTAAGAAGGATCCCCCTCCAGAAATATTAATGATTCCTAATATGTTAAGCTTGTACATGGAGCAAAATATTTCATCCAAATTTTATAGTTAGTTATTAAACTTCTAAATTTTGTATGTGCCGTGTTAACATTCTTTACATACATATATATACAGATATACATGTGTATCTGTATATATATATATGTGTGTGTGTGTGTGTGTGTATAAAATAAATCAAGAAGGAGAATCCATTAACTATTAAAACACAATTTTAATGAAAAATTCCAGGTTTCCTCCTTGAATTGAGTTTAACTATATATAGTATAGTAATAGTAGTTTAACTATTTGTATAACCTCTATTCACTAGATAACTAACAAATTTCCTCCTTATTCTGTACTCTGAAATGTTATCAAAAGAAATTATAGTTTCAGATAACAGTTTTTGAAGCAAACAGGCAAAATGTACTTTCATAACTTCTGTATTTTTTTCACTAATTGCATTTTCCATTCATTTACGTTTTCACTCCTAATGTTGTGGTATTCTGAATATGAAGACTGAATGCCTGTTACTTGAATATATTTAGCTTAGTATCTTATCATGGTGCACTTTACATTGAAATATCTTGATAATTAAAGTTTCAATGGGTGATTTCTTAAATTTATTAACTATATTATCATTTTATGTACATTTTAATTTACAACCTGAATTAGTAGATTGTATTATTGTCATTAAGAGAAACAGAAAAAAATACTAGCAATTATAAGCAGTATGAGTTGATGTAAGCATTTTTGTTAGCCCTGGAGCAGTTCTGATAGTTTTATTGTCTTAATCAACTTAGTCAACTCTCTTTATTGCTCTTTGGAGGTGTTAGTTTTGAACACATGCTGGGGTGTTAGTTCACTGCTGCCAAATTAAAAATGATAATTCTCATGCGTGAAATAACTGTATGGACTAATGACCAAATATCTTTATAATGTGAGACACTGTTGCAGCAGGTGGCCAAACAATCATACACCATAACATAATATATTCCTAAAGTGAAGAAGAAATAAAGACACTTCGATACAATCAAAGCAAAAGCATTAGGAAGAAAATATATGTATAGATAGATATCATCAATAATTAATAGAAACTTAAGATTTACTATTTTATTTTAAATAGTAAAAATAAAACCTCTATCCTAATGTTTGATTACACAGGTATTTATAGAAAATATATTTATTATGCATGCATGAGAAAAGTGAAAATGTGATTAAAGAACCAAAATTGTCAGAGCTTTTGACCTTGTGGCACTGATAGTCATTTCTCATTGATAGTCATACCTCAGGTAAGTGTACCACTGGGTAGAAAATTCTGAAAATTAAGACTGATTATGGCAAATACATTTCTGAAAAGAGTAACACGGGAGGTAGGCAAAGTATAGATCATGAAATGTGTTATATTCAAAGCTTGACTTTGAAATTTATCTTGAAGGCTAAGATACTCTTATAATGAGCTTATATTATTCTTGCAGCAAGATGGAGGATGTGTTTGAGGAAAGCAGATAGATTGATTAGGAGTTTTCTGTAAAAATCCAGATTAAGTTTTAGTGTGGGCACTATAGAACTAATAGTTATGAATGGAGATCAGAGACCAGATTCAATTAGTTTATAAAAATTAGATGTACATAATTTTATGACAAGTTAGAGAAGGCTTTAGAATAAATAAATAAAATAAACAAAAAAGGAAACTAAACCTGGGGCACTTGGTGGCTCAATCAATTAAGCATCTGTCTTCTGCTCAGGTCATGATCCCAGGGTCCTGGGAATGAACCCAACATCAGGTTCCCTGCTCAGTGGGAGACTACTTTTGCCTCTCCCCCCGCCTCTCCCCAGGCTGTGCTCTCTCTTTCCTTCTCTCTCACTAACTCTCTTTCTCAAGAAATAGATTAAAAAATGAAACAAAACAAAAAACCTAAATTCTGGTGTAATCACCAGATATATATATATATATATATGCGCTTTTACTACATGATCAAGTACTTCCAAAAGGAAAACTCTTATTGAGAATAAGAAGTAAATGTAATTTAGAATCTTATTTCTCAGAAAGAATTTTAAGGACCAATAGCCTTGGCATAACCTGTGAGTTTCAAACTCCCTAAAGACATGCTGAATCAAAATTCATATTTCACATGCTATTTAGGTAGTTCAAACTCACATATATGCTTTAGAACATGTTACATTTAGGGACACAAAGGTGGCTCAGTCAGTTAAGCATCTGACTCTTGATTTGGGTCAGGTCATGATCCCAGAGTCATGAGACGGAGCCCACATCTGGTGCTGCACTCAGCAGGAAGTCTGCTTGAGATTCTCTCCCTCTATCTCTGCTCCTCCCTCTGCTACTCTCTCTCTCTCTCATTCTCAAGTAAATAAATAAATAAATAAAATCCTTAGAACGTGTTAAATTTGAGTGCTTATGTCACATGAGGGTGGAGAGATCCCAAGGACAGGGCTGAAATCAGAGATATAAATGTAAATATCAATAGAGAGCACTGAATGGGAATATAAATTTGAGGAACATCAGGAGAGATAGTTATGGAAAGAATTAAAATTTTCTGAAGAAAATATAGAGAAAAAGGAAATAGATTTGGTACTTTAATAGACTTAATAGTATGGCAATAGACTGGGTACTTTAACATTCAAAGAGAAATTAGATGAAGGGACAATGTAAGAAGTTAAGAAGAAAGTCTCTAAAAGGAAATTGAGAGTATAATAATGTCATATAATTCATTTCAAGGGGAAGGAAAGAGAATCTTAGTATGAATCATATTTTCACTAAAAGAGAATCTAATAAAGATGCCCTGGATAGGACAATAAGAGAGTTATTGCTCCACAATGTAGTTGAGTAAAATAATAAAGTCAGAGAACACATCACAACAGGTTGAGTGATCAGCAGGTGAGGAAGAGAATAAAGAAATTTCTTTGTGTCTTAAAAGAGAGATAAGATGGTGGTTAGGTATAGTAGGAAATCTGCAAAATGGCCCCCAAGGTTTTCTAACCTGGTATAATGGTCCTGTTGAGTGTGAGCTGGCTTTATTGAATGGCTTTTAGGGAAGAATAGGTGGCTCACGTCAATTAAGCGGCTGCCTTCAGCTAGGGTCATGATCCATGGCTCCTGGGATTGAGCCCAACATCAGATACCCTGCTCAGTGGAGAGCCTGCTTCTTCCTCTCCCTCTGCCTGTCACTCTGCCTACTTATACTCTCTATCTCTATGTCAAATAAATAAATAAAATATTTAAGAAATGTTTTATTATTTATTTATTTATTTATTTATTTATTTTTATTTAAACATATAAGGTAACCCCACCACCTTCTCCCAACACGCCTCTTCCCCCCACCCCCCTCAGTTTGTTTTATGACATTAAGAGTCTCTTTTGGTTTGTCTTCCTCCTGATCCCATCTTGTTTCATTTATTCTTTTCCTACCCCCTTAACCCCCACCCCCATTGCATCTCCACTTCCTCATATCAGGGAGATCATATGATAGTTCTCTTTCTCCTATTGACTTATTTCACTAAGCATAATACCCTCTAGTTCCATCCATGTCGTCGCAAATGGCACAATTTCATTTCTTTTGATGGTATATATATACAATGGAATACTATGCAGCCATCAAAAGAAATGTTTTAAAAAGTATCACTTTTAATTAATAAAATTTGGCTGAAGTCATGAATGTCAATTCATGAGATTATATTACAAAAAGGCTGTGGTTTCCCTTTTAGGCAACCCATCTGCCATTTTGTAAATTGCTTGTCAAGTGAGTGAGCTTGGAAGCAGAATGTAGCACAGAGAATCCTTGAGATGCCTGCAGCCCTAACCAATAGCTTAATTGCAGACTCTGAAGAGACCAGAGACAGAAATATTCAGGCTACACCCAAATTCCTGACCAATAGAAACTATCAGGTAACCAATGATTTTTTTTTTTTTCCTTTTAAGCCAGTAAGATTAGGGGTAATTTTTTGCAGCAACAGAAATTATTTTTTAAAGATTTTATTTATTTATTTGACAGGGAAACAGATGAGAGAGAGAGAGAGAGAGAGAGAGCGAGCGAGCACAAGCAAGGGAGCAGCAGGGAGAGGGAGAAGCAGGCTCCTTGCTGAGCAGGGAGCCCGATGCAGGGCTTGATTCCATGACCCCAGGATCATGACCTGTGCCAAATGCAGACGCTTAATCAACTGAGCCACCCAGGCTCTCCCAGCAATAATTATTAAAGGATAATGGTTATAATAGATACAGATAGTACAGATTTTGATACCTAGAGTTGGGATGTTCCCCTCACATTTAGTCGGAAGAGGCATTGGAACCAGATTAGTGGTATTAAGGAGAGTGATCATGAAGGCTTAAAAGTCCACAGAACACACTTCCTAGAATGTAGGACTTTGAGGAGCCTGTGGATGAGTGAGGAAACTACTACTGAAAGCTGAAGGGAAGGCAATCATTATTATGTAGTAGGAGAAATTTGATAAACATTGTCTTCAGCAGTTATGCAGAAAGCTGAACATATGACTAGTCGTCTACATGATCAACCTTCGTAGATTTCAAAGCAGTGTTGAAGATGCTGGCTAGTTTATTTTTGCTACTTAAAGTAAAGTGTGAGAGGAAAGAAATAATTTGAAAACAGAATTCAATAAAGATGCCAAGATTGATGGTTTTGAAAATCCAAGTGCTAAAATTAAGAAAAGGCTTCAGCAAAGATTAAATCCAGGGTACTACCAGGAAAATATGGTATGAAGCTGAAGCTGAAGGTGTGACTGAAACCTTTTATTAAGACCTCAGAAAGATCAAAAGTGTGCCTCAGAGTTCTGTTCAGTCACATAAAGTCTCTTTAAAAAGATTAAGAGTGTGTTACCCAGGCCCTCTCAATCAAACAACAGAGTCTCTATGACGTGTAAGGCATTTGCCCTCAGCCTTCTCAACAGGATCAAAGGTAGAGATGGACTTGTATCTAAGAGATTTGTTGGTGTGTCTTTTCTCTAATGGAAAGAACCCCAAAAAGACGTATGAAAAATCCACAAAGTCCTTTTAACACTTATATATGCAGGAACATTACTAAATTGAAGTGAAAAAGAGTCATTTAGAGTTAGGACCCCCAAACATCTATAGTCAGAAAGGGGCTCTGAGAGCAGAGTAAGTGCTCAGAAGGCAAAGAATCTGGGAATCTCAACCTCCCTCAGTCTGGCCTGATACACCAGGGCCTTCTTCAAGTTGTACTGTAACCTTTTCTGAGAATCTGAGCAACAGGCACCTAGACAAGTCACACTGGATTTCTGAGTCACAAAAACTGAAATAGTAATAAATAATACTGTATATTGTTTTAAGTGGTTAAATTTTGGCATAATAAGTTACTGGTAGAGGGAGAGGTGGACATTAAACAGCATATTTGTATAGATGAGAATGTGTAGGAAAAGCAACAGTATGGATGTTTGGATTAATCTTGATTACAAGAAGTGGTATTTTTTTTCTGAGATAAAGAAGATGTAATTATTAATTTGAGGATAAAGTTCAAGAATATACTTTGTTGATGATCTCTATTTTCTTGAGAAAATAAGATATGAGGACTATTGCTTAAAGTAACAAATTTGAGTTCAAACAAAAGTAATCTGGAGGGAATCTGTGAATGACCAAGCCAGAGAATATACAAAAAATAGTCACAAAGTGACAAAGGTGAAACATAAATTAGGGTTAATATATTTATACTATAATTTGTATGACGGATAGAATGGAAACTTCTAGGACAAATGGCTTACATGTAGCTTTAGAGAAAATGATGCATTACTTGACTCAAGAAGAATAAGGACAAGATATTTCTGGATATTCCCAAATATTGGAGTGATGAATTATGGGACCTATTCAAAATAAGAAAATGCATAAAACCCCAAGGGCTCAACAGATTTGAAGGAAATGATGGGTTCTAATACCTTATCTATTTGGATCTAGAGCGTAAGAAAAATAATGAATATGATTAGAGATTATAATTTTGAAGTTCAAGTGCCGGAATTTGAGATGCGTGGTCTAGTCATTATAGTGCATGATATACAAAAAAGGAAGTACACTTTAATGATACAGTATAGTATGAGGCATAAATTTTATGGGAATGGCAAGCGTGATTATAGGTTATAAAATGCACCCAAGTGTTATAGATGATGACTAATCCCAGAGTTTAGAAAATATGTAGATTACAGTTCTGAAATATTTTATCTGCTCTGTAACTATACAGAGAAGCAGCAGACTCCTAGGACAATAGTTCTAAGTATTAACAAATTAATGAGGCTGCCTAGGTGCTAAGATATCCACATTTCACAATATAATCTGGCCCTAAGAGAAATAATAAAAAAATAATTTGTGTCATAGATAATATTTATTATATGAAGTTTCTCTATGTTGTACCTTTCTAATCCTAATAGTATATACTTTTGAAATATAAATATGTTTTATCATTATGAAAGCAAAAGAGACAGAGAATTTGGAAAATGAAGAATTTAAATGCAACAATATCATTTATCTCTGCATTCAGAAATGAAATTCTCTTGCCATTATGAAATATTTGAAATATTTGAAATAGTTTCTTTTCTTTCATTTACAACCTTAGACCCAGAAATGCACAAATATACATACATAAATTATTACTGCATATTTAATTTCATATCCCACTGTCAATTATGACAGTGATATTTAAATATTAAATTATATTATTGATACTTTCTTTTTTTAAGATTTTTTTAAAAGATTTTATTTATTTATTTGACAGATAGAGATCACAAGTAGGCAGAGAGGCAGGCAGAGAGAGAGAGGAGGAGGAGGAAGCAGGCTCCCTGTTGAGCACAGAGCCTGATATGGGGCTCGATCCCAGGACCCTGGGATCATGACCCGAGCCTAAGGCAGAGGCTTTAACCCACTGAGCCACCCAGGTGCCCCTTATTGATACTTTCTTACACTGATATTTTTCTGTGGCTGAAATACTTCTTTTAATAATTTATAAGTTTTTCATCAATAGCTTTACCTTAATTTACCTAACAATTCTATTTTACTATCAGAAATATGCATGTTTCTATTATTTTAATTTGAAAGTAATATAAGCATCCTAATTTGCACATCTTTAGGTGCAATACTATTTTTAGGCTAAATAATAGAAATGTGTTTGTTAGATTATAGGGTATGTTTTTTTTTTTCTTTGACTGAAGATAAAATGTAGGCTGTTAAATTGATATTATAAAAGTTTTCCCTCGTATACTCTTCACTTTTGTAATGGTGATTTTTCTCAATTTGTCGTGACCATTATTGAGTATATAGAGTATATGTAGTGCTGTTATCTGGCACTATATTACCAGTGGCTTTTACTTAAATAGAAAAAATAATAGCTGTAGTAAGAATCACAGGCAAATGAATTGAGTTGAACTTACAGCATTATTAAACTACACGTTAAATTTTGAAACAGTGTACGTGTCACATTCATGTATTATGCCAGGGCTTGATTTCTGCAGGACAGGCTGCTGGAAAGGGAAGATGAATGTGAAGTGGGGAAGAACAAGAACTACTGGAACCCCATAAGCAAATGTAGGAACCCACGTAAGGACTGGACCCCGTATCAATTCTTGCTAACTTGATGTGGATGTTCTACAAGAGAAGCTAACATATCCTTCTCAGAACTAAACACATACTTGACCCAGGAATCATTCTGAAGGATTGGAGAAGGTCAAACAGTCAGTCACAAGCTGAACTCCATGCCTACAAGTTAAGTCATCTAATGATTGATAGTATGAGTCAGTTACAAAAGTGCCCAGTGACTCTGACCTGATGGCTGCTGCTTTCTGACAACCCTCTAAACCTAGCTCAAAAATCTTTCTTGTGGTCTACCTTAACCAAAAACATACAGGAAGGAGAATTATGGGAAACTGAATTCAGACGGGCAAAGTTGACATGTATATAGCCATTCCATACAGCCAGGGTATTTTTTTCCAGATTATTACTATGTTCTTAACATTATTACTTTCTTACATAAAGCATACTTTCTTTGACTTCAAATTTTGATTTAAAGGGTGTACTTTATAACACTTAAAAATAATTTGAATACAGAATGTTCCTAGACTTTTAAAATATACATTACCCAATATTTTATAATTTTCTTGTCCTCTTCTCCAAATGACATCAGTGATTTCTTTAATTTGACATTATTAAGTTATATGAAATGACTTAATTTGTTTTCACAGAAATAACAATACTCTTTCTTTTTCATTTACATTTTATAGGTGTTTGTGATTATTAAATAAATGAAGCATCTGTAAGAAAATGTGCCACCAGACTAAACAGACTTGGGAACAATACAACAGAATATTGTTAAGCACACAATTCTTTTGGTGGGAGAAGTTCATGACTATAACTGAGAGTAACCTACCAATTGCTAATTTTCAGTCTGCCTTGGGCACCATGGTCAATATATTTCATGGATGAAAAGGAGACATTGGCTAGTGTGTTGTGTTTATTAAACAGAAATATCTGAAAAAAAAAAAAACAACTCCAAGTGTTTATCAGCTGCCATGACTACATAATCCTTTTTAAAAAATATACATATGCATATATAGACACACTTACATTTATAAATATGCACACTAATGCATGTAGAAAGACAAATATACAGATATATAGAAAATTAGAAAGAAAAACCATGCCCTCTATCTATAGGTATGTGGAGCTGGCTCACACTGGCTTACAAAAGCAATTTTTCCCAAATCCACATTAGGTCTTATCATGTTAGTGGCTTCATATGAGCCATAGTGGGAATATTTACACTACAAAATTGGTAAATATTATAAATATGGACTTGGGGGAGATTCACTGTAGGGGAAAAACCAGTTCTCAAACTTTTACCAGCACACCACCTGCTATGTGTATGTGTATACAGATAAGCACAAACACACACTCCCAACTATTTTAGAACTCTTGCAATATAGGGATGCCTAGGTGGCTCAGTTGGTTAAGTGTGTGTCTTTGCCTCAGGTCATGTTCCCAAGGTCCTGGGCTCAAGCCCAAAAACAGGATCCCTGCTCTGTGGGGAGCCTGCTTATCCCTCTGCCTCTTCCCCTATCCCCTGCTCCTGTACTCTCGCTTGCTCTCTCTCTCTCTCTCTGACAAAAAAAAAAAAAAAAAGAATACAAGTAAAAAAAAAAAAAAAAGGATTACAGTATATATGATGAAACATTTCATTATTTTAAACCACCACCCCCTGGTAAACTATATTTGTTTCTATGATGTAGTTTTATCATGTTTACATATGGCCTATAATAAATATGTTATGTAATTGTAATTCCCTCAGGTTTCTTTTCCCATTGGTGTGGTATAAATAATAGTATTTCTCATGATCAGCAGTATTATATGTTTGATGTTTTATGCAATAAGACATATGTAGTCTATGGTTAATCATTCTATTTTTGATGAATTTTTAGTTTCCAGGTTTTCACAGTTACAAATGCTACAGTGAATTTATTATTAGCACACATTTCTCATTTGGTCGTCTGTCAAGTATCTACCAATAAGGCTCAGATGGCAGGGACCTATCAATAAGGCTCAGATGGAAATTGTCCTGGCCAACCTTAGCAGAAGCAGGCCAGAGCTTGAGGTCCCACACATGGCAGGACTCCATTCAGGACCCAATGGGGACGGAACTGAAAGCTGAAGCATCTATCAGTGGCAGTCCAGAAGTCCTTGGTGTCTGAGTCCAGAAAGTAAGTTTCTACCCATCTGGTGGTACCTGGAGTCAACTTCACCTGCGCACTCACAGAGGCAAACCTGAGGAAGGACCAGCACCCAGGGCAAAGAGGCCATTCTTTCACACTTTTCCACCAACCCAATGGCTGCCTCCAATGTGACAGTCTACACATTTAACAGGGTGAACATGGGACAGGGTGAAGCTGGGTGTGGGCATTATTGCTAAGTACCTGGACAATGTCTATCTTCATCTCAAGGAGGAGAGATACTGAAAGACCAAACTATAGAGCAAGGTGTTCCAGGAGTGTGTTAACTTCCTGGAAGAGACCCGTGAGTTTTTTGAGGCCATTGGTTTCCAAAAGGCAGTGCTTCCCAATTAATAGGGCACCTCAGAGTTCTACTGTCTGAAGCAAGTCACCCTGGTCCAGTGCCAGAGCCTGGAGAGGGAAAAGGAGTAGGGGCTGGGAGGGGAGCAAGAAGCAACCAAATTGAACCTACAGCCCTTTAGCTCCTGATTGCCCAGCTCCTTCTGCCCTGGGGATTCCTTCCACCTCACAACAGACTTGATATAGCAGGAGCAGAGGCTCAGCTCTGAGATAGTGGAGCTGGAGGGTGCTGCTGCCCAAAACCAGGAGGGAGAAGGAAGATAAAAAGAGATGTGAAAATGCACCTACAATATGCTGTGTATCAGCTTCTTCGAAGGCTGCCTCCTCTAGGGGGCCTCCTATACCTGGGAGCAGGTGGAGTCAGTACTGTACAGATTCCTCCTTGAGCCCTGCAGAATGACTGGCCGCCTTTCCAGCTGCTAGCTTCAGGAGGGCAGAAATTGTCGCAGGATGAGAACCTTGCCATTAATGAGTATGAGCTGGTGCCTTCAGTCCTCCTGACTTTCCCCTGGGACACAACTGGGCTAGAGGACATGAAGGCCATGGGGCCAAACCACACTCATCTATCTTGAAGCCCAAGTTTCTGTGGGGCATTAAGAAGCTCTTCTGAAATAAAAGCAGGGTTGGCCTCACAATAAATGCATAAATACTAAAATAAAATAAAATAAAAATATTACTAATAATATGTTCATTATGAGGCTATAACTGAGGGCTAGATTTAAATGAGTAGACAGAAAAAAATAGAATTAGTAATTCATGGGTATTTATATTCTAAATCTTATTAGATAACACCAATTTTTCAGACTGAAAAATATATATTATCAGATATGGCTGCAACAGTGCATATTAACATACTTAGTTTCTATACAAAATTTGTTTTAGTAAATTTTTATTTCTTATTATAGAAAGCAATGAAAAAGATTGTTGAATAAAATAGGGTGGAGTTTACAGTATTTTAGGGACTGAAGAGCAATGTATAAGAATAAGAAATATACATCATGTATATATAAGAATATAATATTCATAGAAGAATAAGAAATATATATATCACAAATAAGAATATATATCATATACAAAAAGTTAATTAAATGTTGCAATTTAGAGTGAGATAGTAACTAATTTAAATTGGTGGGTTTCTAAGATGAGTAAGAAGGAATCAATGAATCAAAGCATGAAGGAAGCGTATTTTCTATCTGGAGTTCGTAATATATGAGACAGTATTCATGTTAAGGGTATGATAAGAAGGCCAGTATGGCTGGAACATAGTTGAAGAGTAGGATAATAATATAACATGAGATCAGGCTAATATGAATGAGACCAGAAAAAAGAGCTGGGATTTTATTCTAAGAGTAGGAAAGCTGTTGGAAGGTTTTTATAGAGAGCAAATATGTAGGCATTTAAATTATCACCCTGGTTGCTAAAACAAAGAAAAGGTAGTAGGGAATCAAAAGTCAAAAAAGGGAAGCCAGTTAGTTTTGAACTGCTTAACAAAATACCGTCGACTGGATGGCTTACCCAGAAATTTGTTTCTCATAGTTTTCGGGGCTAGGAAGCCCAAGGTCCAGGAACCGGCAAGGTCAGATTCTGGTGAGAGGTCTCTGGCTTGCAAATGGTGCGCTTCTGGCTGTGTCCTCCAGGGCTGGGAGAGTAGTAAGCAAGCTGATTGCTCTCTTCTGATAAGGTGCTAATCCCTTCATGAGGGATCCACCCTCCTGACCTCATCAAAACCAAATTATCTCCCAAAGGCTTAATGTCTAAATATCATCACATGGAGGGTTAGAGCTTGAACAGATGACTGGGACTGGGTGAGGGTAGGAGAGAACAGGAGAAAATTCAGTCCATACCACTGAAAACAATTGCAGTGGTGTGGGTGAGAACAGATGATGCTGAATATGAACAACTACTCAAATGATTTTAGCTGGGAAAGGGAATGGGAAAAAAAAAAAAGGGGGGGGGTATAGCTAAGGGGAGAGTGAGGCCAGAAGATATTTTTATCTTAATTGGAGATAATAGTACATATTTATATACTGATGGAAATTATGGCATGGAGGAGAAGAAATCAAAGATGCATGAAAGAGAATAATCAAAGGGCATATGTGGAGAAGGCAAAAATAGATGGGATCCAGAGCAAAGCAGATGCCATTGACAGGAACAGGGCACAGATCTGTAGAAACAGGGCTGAAAGCAGAGGATATATATATGTAGAAGGATGGAGACTGGAGATTTGGTGTGAGGGTGAGAGATTTCCTAAAGGATAGTCACATAGTACATTTCTGTAACTGTAGAGAGTTTCATTGTATAGCACTAACATAAATGATTTCTATCATCCTAAGATTATAGAAATATTCTCTTCCATTTTTTCCTTTTATGTATTTTTATTTTAAATCTGAAAGTTATTCTTATACTTGATATACATTAGTAATTAATCTGATTTTCCCCAATAGTTAGCCAATTATCTTTAATCCATGTATTAAAACCCTCATCCTTTCCCTACTTCATTAAAATTTCAACTTAATTATACACAATGCCACTCTTTTGTATGTGCATAGGTTGCATTTGTATCATATATGAAATATGTAAATATATATTAATATCTGCTCTTAGGTTTTTTGTTTTTGTTTTTGTTTTTGCTGTTTCATTTCAAGTCATTTGTATTTGATAAATTCATTTATCCTTATATCCATGATACATTTTTTATTACTGCCGATTATAGTTTACTGTGACAATTAACATGTCATTATTTCCCCTATTCAAAAAGTTATCAGGTTTTCTGCTATATTTTCCTTTACTGAACAACATTTGAATAAGTTTTCTATGTTCCAAGGCATGGTCCATATATTTTAGAAAAGTTGTGTTTGATTGGGATTTTATTATATTTTAAATTACTTAGGAAATATTGCCATTTTAATGCTGTGATCTGTCTCTTAATTTGTAAGGAAATCTTATTTGATTAAAATTTATAATAATTCTCTATTCATAAATCAAATATGTTTCATTCCTAAGCTTTTATAGTTGTCCTTCCCATAATAATCATCATAAATTGTTAATTTTTTATTATTGTACATTGAATCTACACAAATAACATACTACATGTATCATCTTTTTAATTTTCATGATTTAATATCATCTTAGGTTTTCAAGGTGAATAATTGTATTATCTTCCCCCCCAGAAAATCCTACAAATGATTAAAACAATTTCTGATAATTATATAGTATATGTGTTTTTTCCTTTTCCTTAGCTAAGATTTTAATTTCCTATTGAATGTAGTGGAGGGATCACTATTCTTTTATTTCCAACTAGAATTTTTTTCTTTACAGCTATTAAATACTATTAATCAGACTAGAGACCTTTCTTTTGATAACTAACTTATTAAGAATAAAACTGGAAATGAATATTATTATATTTAGTATAATATTTTGAGGTACCTGGTAAAAGTATATATTATTAATATGTTACATAATATAAAATTTTAACATAAATTAGATAAAAGTATTTCACGATGTGAAAATATCATTTGAAAAATATTCCACATCCTCTTTTTCTTGAATAATTTTTAAGTTTTCATTACAAAATAATTGTGGATAATTCTTTCAGAGTTCATGGTAAACATCTGGATTCTTGCCTGGATGAAAATAAATTTTGCCTTTGGCTTGAATACTTGTTTCCTTGATGTAGAATTCTTTGTAAAAGAAAGTTTCCTAGAGAAGGTCAACTTACCATGTTTTATCATCTGATCATAAAAAAAAAAAAAGAAAAAAGAAAAAATGCTGGTACCAATCTAATTATCTATACATTTCAGAGAAGTTTCCTTTTCTCTCTGAAAAACTTTTTTACTTTTAATTTTCTATTTGTTAATTTCTATTTTATTATTTGATTTTATTTTTGCATTTAAAGTCTGAAATTTCATCCTTCTAGCCATAGGTAACTCTGAGGATTTATTATTATTACTATTATGATTTATCATTACAATAGATTCCTTCACATCACTTTCCCTTCCTCTCACTATGAATTTTCTTTTATATAGTTATGAGAAAAATTATTCTTTCCCTTTTTCATAACCTTTCTCTTAACCTTCACGTTGCCTTCACCTTTTCCTCCAGCTTCCTAGAGAATGCTACAACTCAGGCTCTCAGCACATAGTACACTCATCAGTTTTGTCCATCACTATTCTTAATTCTTCTAGTGTGACTTTGATGTTTTTTAAATTTTCACATCCTCTGTTTCCTTTAAGGCATTTCAGCTTAATTATTTATTTGGGTTTGGATGTTTATATTATAATATTTTATACATGTAATATAATATATATGTATAACACAACAATAAGCCATAAATCACAAAGTAAAATGAACAAAAACAAAAAAAAATCAAAAGTCAAATTTGCTTGTGTCCCTTTTTCAAATCCCATTCCATTGTCCTTATGCTTTGAATTATTATTATTATTTATTCTTTTGCAACTTTTTAAAACTGAATTGTCATCTGTTTATGTAATTCTAAATATGTTTTTAAAAATTTTAAAAAAATAGTGTTTTATACTGTCTGTTTTTTCACTCAGCTTTATGTTTCTAAGATACATGGGTGTTGTATTTAACTTTCCCTTTTTTTTAAAGATTTTATTTATTTATTTGACACAGAGAGAGAGAGATCACAAGTAGGCAGAGAGGCAGGCAGAGAGAAAGGGGGAAGCAGGCTCCCTGCTGAGCAGAGAGCCTGATGCTGGGCTGGATCCCAGGGACCTGAGACCATGACCTGAGCTGAAGGCAGAGGCCTAACCCACTGAGCCACCCAGGCGCCCCTAACTTTCTCTTAAGAGTGTCTAAAACTCCACTGTTAAAACAGTCTCCAATTTTTTAATCCATATCTAGTTTATGAACCAATGGTTTGTGTGTCTGTTTTATTTTTGTTTTGTTTACTCTTTCAATCAATGATGTGTATGTCTCTTTATGCACATTTTTATGAGTGTTGTAAAAAACATACGTAGGAATGGAGTTTTCAGAGTACACATATTTTCAGTTTCACAAGATAATACTGGTTGTTTTCCAAGTGTTACACTAACTTAAATCTAATGTTCTGAATTATTATAACCCCATAATCTTGTACATTTTAATACCAGTAAAAATCATACTTTCTTAATTTATTTTTCAAGAGCATCATAGCTAGTTTTTTTTATTTATTCTCCTGTTTACATTTCAATATTCCTTGTCAAGTTATTGTGATTTTTGAGCAGAATGCCAGTAAAACTTGCAATTTATCTTCTCATTTACTTCATGTAAAGCCTAATCATTTATCTCAATATTCTTTTATGACTATCAAGGACATATAATAGTTCTTAGTAGCTCATTCCTATTCTATTTGATTCATTGTTATTACATATCCAGATTTCTTTCTTCCTTGGCACTTTATGAGAATGTTTATTGGGGTGAATCACTTAAATCATATCACAGAATTCTACATATTTGTTGTTGTTTGCTCATCTGTTTGTTCAAATAATCCAATCCCAACATATCCCCTGAAAGGGCAACACTTGATATTTGAGCATTTTCCACATGATCCTAAATTTGTAATAATATTCCAAAAGCAGACCCCGCCCAGGACAAAAGTATTATATTCCCCTGAATCATTCCTTATTCATTTGGCAGCTCAGGTAAGAGTCCAAATCTGACTCAGTAATGGTATGGGTTTAATCGGAAATGCAGTTGGGAACAATAATAGAATATAAATAATCTTGGACAAAATTTTTAACCCAGATGTTAGCTGCTAAATAAAATCTCAATGAAATTGATTTGAACACTGTTCCACAGCATGGACGTTATTCTATTTCCATAACTTGCAGCTTCTTGATTTGGGTGTTCCATCATGTTCATCTTCACAATTACCTCTGCCTATGACTTGGTGCTTCTATTTTCTTTCAATTCTCTGTTCCACATCATTTGTTTTTGTTATATATATGTCTGTATATATATACATACATATATATATAATATTCATATTACATATTTATGAATTTATAATATATATTTATATAATGTATATAAATTCCCTTGAGATGATGTAGTCATGGGATACAACTTTCTTCTCTTGTGTAGTCGAAGAGAGAAGATTGTTTGGGTTGGAATGAGGAAGCACAGTATTTTGCATCTCAGTGAAACTCAGTATTTTACAGTATAAAGATCTATCACATCAGAGTTTTGTTTGGATATACAGTCTTTTACATTTCCTTACAAGCCTGTCCACTTCTCAGAAGGAAAACCAAAAAACATAGACTTTCCCAATTTTGTATGCAGAGGAACTTTCTTGCTTTTTTTAATGGGTCTTTTTCTTATATATTACATAGTAATTTAATTTTTTCTTCCATATCCGTGTTGAATACATTACTACTTTTAAGAGGCTTAACCAAAGGTAAAAAGTGAGTAATGAGGTAGGTGTGGCAAGACACTGTCTTCAATTTGGTGGCATAAGAGATGGATCATGAAAGACCTGAATGAAAAGACCATCAACAGAAAGGAGCAAAATAAATAAATAAATAAATAAATATGACTGGAAAGAACACACTGTGGAGAGAAGAAGTACTTCTTATATTTTCAGAAAATAGCTATGTGCAATGATATAAATTATTACTTTGTTTCTAGGTATGCTGCATTTATTTACAAGAAAATATCAAAAAGAAAACAAAAAATGTCTTCTAAAATCAAAGCAGGTGAACATTGCAATTGTGGGTTTGGAGAGAAAGATTTTCATTTATTATATCATCTTTGCCTAAAAAGAGCATGCTTGGAAGAATCGAATCAAGATGATTACTGTCAGTGATGTCAAAAGGAGCAGAGATGAGGGACAGCAAGGAAAATTCAAAACATGACAAGGGTGCATTGTGTAAATCGTCGCTCAGTTGATTCCTTTACATTAAAATCAGCAACTTAATGGAATATCCAATCAAAATACAATATGAAAGAGAAAAAACATGTCCTAGTTACCTCTAAATCAAAGACTTTAACTATAACCTTAGAAAGTCTTACTCAGGGAAAAGGCTTATTGAAACAACTAATTCTCTTGGAAGGTAATAACACAAGGTTTAAACAAGAGCTTCAGAATCTGTAAGTTCCTAAGTATAATGAACAACTAATTTCAGAATCAGTAAGCCTAGCTTCACTAATTTATATACATGCTAATTATTTATTCTTCCCAATATATCTTTAGTTGGAAGTGCAAAGAAATAATTTAAAATTTGGTGTCAGTGGGGAGAAAAGTCTCTAACGACTCTGGTAAGTTTCTTATCATTCTATATTGAATTTGTTTTCAAATTTCAAATATTCCTTATATATCTGAAATTGATCACTTATTTGGAACAATCAAGAAGGAAATCTCACAAATGATTTCCCGCTCATGTGTTTCCTGATCCAAATTTCCTCTGTTGAATTATTTTAAAATGAATTTTGAAAATAATAATAAATGTTATTATTGTTAATACCATTTATAATATGCTTTAGATGGGATTTATCTATTTTTAGCTTCTATCTTCCACAAATACAGGGTGAAGGTGGTATACACATTGTTTTGCATTTAAACACCTGAGCAAAATATTCATGATTTTTTTTTTTTTGCTCTAGACAAAACCATGAAATTGAATGCTTTAAGAGATTATTATTCATTTTACAAAAGATCAGCTCTATTCAGTGTGCTTTTGCATATATCAAATGTGCAAAGTTACAAGATACAGTTGAATATTTTATTCTCTAATGTGGGAGATGATTTACAATTTTTTAAACCCACCCCCAGCTCAAACACACACACACAAAATATTCAAAATCTGTATTGTGTTTAGTTTAATATTTTAAGCACTGATATATTTTCTTACAATCTGTATTTTTAATGCAATTTTAAATGCATGGAGGAAAACAACATCTGTTTACTATCCTTATTTTAAACTTTATATAGATAATTTTAAAAATCTTAAATCTGCACAAGGTATTTTCGGTTATAGTAACATTGGGCATGTATGACAGAGGTGTTCAACTGCTTACATTTTCACACAAATGTGGGAATGGAAGCCTGAGGCAATGTGAATAGCAGCTCTTCAGACTTCAAAGGATCTGTGAAGGATTCTTGCTCTGCTCTTGCCATCATGAATTGGCCTATGCTTGGGGAGCAATTAAAATTAAATAGCCTCTGAACAGCAAAATGTGAAAAGCTCTAGTTCTGAGTATGAGCATACTCTATCATCGTAGTGGCAAAGGACAAGTGTTAAGAAAAAGCAAAATAACAGAACAGAGAGAGACATGGCATTTTGTGTTTAGACTGTATATTTTCTCGGCAGCATTTAACTGTAAGCATGTATCTTCATGTTTCCTACTCTTTTAGAATAAATACATATATATGATGTATTTACATGTATATAGGAACACACATGTATACAAATAATCATTAGTGCATTATTGCAAGATCAATGAATTCTTGGAATTTAATCCTTTAACAACGTTAAACAGTTATACTTCCTCACTACAGCACTGTAAAGAAATTCCTGGGTGGCTCAGTTGGTTAAGTGTCGGACTCTTGATTTTGGCTCAGATCATGATCTCATGGTGGTGAGATGGAGCCCTCTGTCAGGCTCTGTAGTGGGCATGGAGCTTGCTTAAGAATCTCTCCCCCTCTCCCTTTACTCCCCGCCCCTAAAAAAAGAGAAAAAAGAAAGAAACCCCTTAGATTAGTCACAAAATTATAAAGTGCCTATGAAAAATAAAATAATTTTGCACTTTTTTTGAGATCACATTTATTAGCATGGATAGTGCATTCCCCTTCACCATAGTAAGCAATAAAGTTAGGTCTTCCCTATCAAGAGTTTGAAATGGTGGTATATTCGTGATGCCACCATTCAGTAGTTGATGTATATTTAGTAAACTGAAAGGCAAAAGCAATTAAGAGTGGCTGGAATAGGAAATATTAGCCTAGGTCCATGCGACAGTTATTACTCAACAACTTAAGAGGGAAAAAATGACATGAGAGTCAACCCAACAAACATATAAAGGATTTAATATCATAACATTCACACACCAATGAAATATTTACATGACCTCACCTACAGTGCTGTAGTCCAATTTTCTCTAAGTTATCGATTTTATAATTTTGTCAGACTGTATCTAGAAAGGAAATGTATTCCTCTTAACTCTAACCCAACTCAAATACACAAATTCAAAAACAGAAAAGAGATTTAAGTAGAGAAGTTGGAGAAGAAGAGAAGTTAAAAATTATGAAGAAAAAAAACTTATACCTGGTTGTCTAGGAAATTGGAAAGTGCCAAAATAAGGGAATGCAGAAACCTAACTTTTGGACAGCAAATTAGTGCAAATTTATAATCAGAGAATCTCTCTGAGAAACATATATATATTTTTAAAATCATGGTTACCAGAAGAAGCTAAAACTGATTAGGAGCATTATTTTAAATAAAGTATTAAACTGTTTTTACATATTGATTACATCACAATATAATTGGTATTACATAGATATTGGATTTATTTTATTGTATTGATATTATTTTTTATCTGATTCCCATTGTTACAGTATTGCCTTTAAGATTCTTGCCTCTGCACCCCCCTGTATGTTTCCATTTTCTCAGTCTTACCTCTTTGGGAAAGAAGACAAAGTTTGATACCAACAAATTAAATTTTGAAGATTCAATGAGTTTGTATAAGTGCTTAGTAAAATATTACTTAGAAAGTATCATTCATTAAATAGAGGTTGACATTACCCATTGCTTTATATTTATTTGTAAACAGGATTTTAAAAATGTAAAAAAAAATAAATAAAATGGTACATGTTAAAAATAATTGGAAAAACACAAAAATATATAATGAAAAAATATTATCTCACATCCCAGGATAAACACTGTTAACAATTGTTATACTTGCTTATTTAAAATTTTTTTCCAAATGTCTATGTGCATGCAAATACATGATTTTAAAGTTTAAATATATTGAATATACATTTAGTATTCTGTCATAGTTCATACAATATTTATTAAAAATTTTCTTAGTTTTAATAATTTTTCAGAATTATGTTCTTGTTATTTAAAATGAACGTTTACTAGAAACTACTTGTGCTTGTGTATATATGTTATATATGTATATGTATCATATTCATCTTGAAACATGGGATACTTTTTATTGTATTGAAGGTGATAGAATGATGTACTAAATGGCTCTTTTTATTCCAAAATTCTTACCTAATACAATATTTTTTACAAAATCCTTAAGCTTATGAGCTCTGAATTCAGATTGTCAGAGCTTGATTATATAAAATATTAGCTGTTTTACTTTGAATTATAAATATCCCTTTTTCACAGGTATTATCCAGAAAAAAGAAAAAAAAACACAACTCATAAAAATATTGTATACTTGGGACGCCTGGGTGGCTCAGTTGATTAAGCATCTGCCTTCGGCTCAGGTCATGATCCCAACGTCCTGGGATCGAGTCCCACATCGGGCTCCTTGCTCAGCAGGGAGCCTGCTTCTCCCTCTGCCTCTGCCTACCACTCTGTCTGCCTGTGCTCGCTTTCTCTCTCTCTCTAACAAATAAATAAATAAAATCTTTAGAAATATTGTATACTTAATGTAATCATTCATAGTTTTTATTTATTTTTAATATTTATTTATTTATTATTTATTTATTTAAGTTTTTAATAAACATATAATGTATTATTAGCCCCAGGGTTACAGGTCTGTGAATTGCCAGGTTTACACACTTCACAGCACTCACCATAGCACATACTCTCCACCCATCCTCTCCCGTCCCCCCTCCCCCCAGCAACCCTCAGTTTGTTTTGTGAAATTAAGAGTCTCTTATGGTTTGTCTCCCTCCCGATCCCATCTTGCTTCATTTATTCTGGTCCTACCACCCAAATACCCGATGTGCATCTCCACTTACTCATATCAGGGAGATCATATGATAGTTGTCTTTCTCTAATTGACTTATTTTGCTAAGCATAATACCCTCTAGTTCCATCTGTGTCAATGCAAATGGCAAGATTTCATTTCTTTTGATGGATGCATAGTATTCCATTGTATGTATATATATACCACTTCTGCTTTATCCATTCATCTGTTGATGGACATCTAGGTTCTTTCCATAGTTTGGCTATTGCAGACATTGCTACTATAACCATTTGGGTGCACGTGCCCCTTTGGATCACTACGTTTGTATCTTTAGGGTAAATACCCAGGAGTGCAATTGCTGGGTTGTAGGGTAGCTCTATTTTCAACTTTTGGAGGAACCTTAATGCTGTTTTCCAGAGTGGTTGCACCAGCTTGCATTCCCACCAACAGTGTAGGAGGGTTCCCCTTTCTCTGCATCCTCACCAGCATCTGTCATTGCCTGACTTGTTCATTTTAGCCATTCTGACTGGTGTGAGGTGGTATCTCATTGTGGTTTTGAATTGTATTTCCCTGATGCCCAGTGATGTGGAGCACTTTTTCATGTGTCTGTTGGCCATCTGGATGTCTTCTTTGCAGAAATGTCTGTTTGCGTCCTCTGCCCATTTCTTGATTGGATTATTTGTTCTTTGGGTGTTGAGTTTGATAGGCTCTTTATAGATTTTGGATACTAGCTCTTTATCTGATATGTCGTTTGCAAATATCTTTTCCCACTCTGTCAGTTGTCTTTAGGTTTTGTTGACTGTTTCCTTTGCTGTGCAAAAGCTTTTGATCTTGATGAAATCCCAAGAGTTCATTTTTGCCCTTGCTTCCCTTGCCTTTGGTGATGTTCCTAGGAAGAAGTTGCTGTGGCTGAGGTCGAAGAGGTTGCTGCCTGTGTTCTCCTCAAGGATTTTAATACATTCCTTTCTCACGTTGAGGTCCTTCATCCATTTTGAGTCTATTTTTGTGTGTGGTATAAGGAAATGGTCCAATTTCATTTTTCATGTGGCTTTCCAATTTTCCCAACACCATTTGTTGAAGAGGCTGTCTTTTTTCCATTGGACATTCTTTCCTGCTTTGTCAAAGATTAGTTGACTATAGAGTTGAGGGTCTATTTCTGGGCTCTCTATTCTGTTCCATTGATCTATGTGTCCGTTTTTGTGCCAGTACCATACTGTCTTGATGATGACAGTTTTGTAATAGAACTTGAAGTCCAGAATTGTGATGCCACCAACTTTGGCTTTCTTTTCCAATATTCCTTTGGCTATTCAAGGTCTTTTCATGTTCCATATAAATTTTAGGATTATTTATTCCATTTCTTTAAAAAAAAATTGATGGGATTTTGATAGGAATTGCATTACATATGTAGCCTCAGCAATCAGACAACAAAAAGAAATTAAAGGCATCCAAATTGGCAAAGAAGAAGTCAAACTATCACACTTTGCAGATGATGTGATACTATATGTGGAAAAACCAAAAGACTCCACTCCAAATCTGCTAGAACCTGTACAGGATTCAGTAAAGCATCAGGATATAAAAATCAATGCACAGAAATCAGTTGCATTTCTTTATACCAACAACAAGACAGAAGAAAGAGACATTAAGGAGTTAATCCCATTTACAATTGCAGCCAAAACCATAAAATACCTAGGAATAAACCTACCCAAAGGGGCAAAGAATCTGAATTCAGAAAACTATAAAGTACTCATGAAATAAATTGAGGAAGACACAGAGAAATGGAAAAAATGTTCCATGTTCATGAGCTGGAAGAACAGATATTTGCTGGAAGTGTCTTTGGGTCTAAAATGAGTTTCTTGTAGGCAGCATATTGATGGGTTTTGTTTTTTTATCCATTCTGATACCTTGTGCCTTTTGATTGGGGGCATTTTGCATTCAGGATAACTATTGAGAGATATGAATTTAGTGCCATTGTATTGCCTGTAAGGTGACTGTTACTGTATATTGTCTCTGTTCCTTTCTGATCTACTACTTTTAAGGTATCTCTTTGTTACAGGACCACTTTCAATATTTCCTATAGAGCTGGTTTGGTGTTTGCAAATTCTTTCACTTTTTGTTTGTCCTGGAAGCTTTTTATCTCTCCTTCTATTTTCAGTGATAGCTTAGCTGGATATAGTATTCTTGGCTGCATGTTTTTCTCATTTAGTGTTCTGAATATATCATGCCAGTTCTTTCTGGCCTGCCAGGTCTCTGTGGATAAATCCGCTGCCAATCTAATTTTTTTACCATTTTATGTTACACACTCCTTTTCCCGGGCTGCTTTCAGGATTTTCTCTTTGTTGCTAAGACTTGTAACTTTTACTATCAGATGATGGGATGTGGATCTATTTTTATTGATTTTGAGGGGGATTTTCTGAGCCTCCTGGATTTTGATGCTTGTCCCTTTGCCATATACTTTCTGCTCCCCTCTCTCTTTCTTCTTCTGAAATCCCAATTATTCTAATCTTGTTTCATCTTATGGTGTCACTTATCTCTCAAATTCTCCCCTCATGGTCCAATAGTTGTCTGTCTCCCTTTTGCTCAGCTTCTTTATTCTGTGTCATTTGGTCTTCTACATCACTAATTCTTTCTTCTGACTCATTTATCCTAGCAGTAAGAGCCTCCATTTTGGATTGCACCTCATTAATAGCTTTTTTTTATTTCAACTTGGTTTGATTAGATTAAATTGCTTAGTTCTTTTATTTCTCAAGAAATCACTTTTATTTCTCCAGACAAGGTTTCTCTAATATCTTCCATGCCTTTTTCAAGCATGGCTAGATCCTTGAGGATTGTTCTTCTGAACTCTAGATCTGACATAGTACCAATGTCTGTATTGATTAAGTCCCTAGCCTTCAGTACTGCCTCTTGTTCTTTTTTTTTTTTTTTTTTTGTGGTGAGTTTTTCCACCTTGTCATTTTGTTCAGATAAGAATGTATGAAAGAACAAATAAAATACTAAAAGTGTGGCAAAGACCCCAGGAAAATGTGCTTTAACTAAATCAGAAGAGACCCCAAATCGTGGGGGTGGAGAATGGGTACAAAAAGAAGTTCAGAAAGAAAAAAAAAAAAAAAAAGAGAGAGAAATAAAAAAAATAAAAAAGAATATATATATTTTTTCTTTTTTATATTATATATATATATGTATATACATACATATATATATTAGACTGGTGACTAGAAAAGGGTCACCCACTTAATTTTGAGAGTATTTTGGTCTCTTAGAAGAAACTACCTCCCAAAATTTTAAAGAACAAAAAACATATATAAGGGTAAACACAATGAAATGATGGAATATGCCTATAAAGATGTAATAAAAAAATTTAATTTCTAAAAAAGGAGTTAATAAAGTAAGTTGGTTGGAAGAAAAAAGAAAAAGAAAATGGAGAGAATTTGCTTGGCTGGAGACTAGAAGAAGCCCGGAGCTACATTTAGGGTATATTTTGATCTATTAGAAGAAGTTGTACCCCAAATTTTTTAGAAGAAAAAACCCTATGTGTATACAAAAAAAATAAAGTTAGATATAATGAAGGATAAAAAATGACTGTAATAATGAAGGTTCCAAAAAAGATTATTAGTATTATTTTTTTAATGAAAGGTATTTTTAAGATAAACTAGTTTAAAAATGTTAAAAGAGGAAAGGGTAAAAGTTTAAAAAAATTAGCACAGAGAAAAAAAAAATAAAAAAAAAATAATTAACTGCAAATCTAAAGAGTCATGGGGAGGAAGCCATGAATTCCATGCTTTGCTTTCTCCTCCTCTGGAATTCCGCTGTTCTTGGTAAGTGAACTTGGGCTTGGCTGGATTTCTTGTTGATCGTCTGGGGGAGGGGCCTGTTGTAGTGATTCTCAAGTGTCTTTGCCCCAGGTGGAATTGAACCATACTTATCAGGGGCCAGGCTAAGTAATCTACTCGGGTTCGCTTTCAGGAGCTTTTGTTCCCTGAATGCTTTCCATAGTGTTTGGGAAGATGGGAATGAAAATAGTGGCCTCCCAATATCTGGCCCAGAGAATCCAAAAGCTTGGTGCCCCACTCCTCAATCTGCACTCAGAGAAAAGTGCTCAATCATTCCCATCTCCCTGGCCTCCAGCCACACTCCTAGCTCACCCAGCCTGTGACCAAGCGTCTCTGTCTCTGGCACACAGTTCTGTCTGGAATCTCCGAACCCCGCAGATCCCTGAGTTCTTCTAGGAGGTGTCGCCCCAGATCTTGTGGGGACCCCATTCACAGAGTAGTGCCCTGTGCCATGGATTATGATTCAAGGTAACCCTGAGTTGAAAGCACACTCCTCAGCTCTGTCTCTGTAGCCGGCTTCCCTGCTCTAATACCTGTGAGCTCTGTGACACTCAGACACCCCCAATCCTTCTGCGACCCCACGGGACCTGGGGCCATACTGACCCCATGTGGGCTTCACCCAAGTTTAGCCACTGGAGCAATGTCCCTCAATGGAGCAAACTTTTAAAAGTCCTGATTTTGTGCTCCATTGTTCTGCCACTTGCTGGGAGCCAGTCCTCCCCCCAAGGTCTATCTTTCCGTCGCTTTGGATTCACCTCTCTGCCAGTCCTACCTTTCAGAAAGTGGTTGATTTTCTGTTTCTAGAATTGTTGCTCTTCTCTTCAATCTCCTGTTGGATTTGTTGGTGTCTGCAATGGTTTGATAAGCTATCTAGCTGATCTCCTGCTGCCTGATGTTGTCTCAGCCTCCTACTTCTCCGCCATCTTGACTCCTCCCCCTCCATTCATAGTATTTACTAAGTTTTATAATAAATGTTCAATAAAAGTCATCAATAACCTTAAGGTCATTTCCTCATATATACTTTTAAAAGCAAATCAATCAATCAATTAATTATAAGATAAATTATAATAATATTTTGAAATGTATGCTTTGATTAACCAAGTCACTTGTTTTGGAACAGACTGTAATTTAAACTTTTATTTGTATTTATTTATTTTTTAAATATTTTATTTATTTATTTAACAGAGAGAGAGAGAAATCACAAGTAAGCAGAGAGGCAGGCAGAGAGAGAGTGGGAAGCAGGCTCCCCACTGAGCAGAGAGCCAGATGAGGGGCTTGATTCCAGGATCCTGAGACCATAATCCGAGCCAAAGGCAGAGGCTTAACCCATTGAGCTACTCAGGCACCCTTATTTTTGTTATTTATGGCTATCTTTCTGAAACCCTTTCTATATATAGCCTCTGCTAAACTTCCTCTATTTGTTATAACTGCTCTCTAAATTTTTTCATAGTTCATCCATGATGCCTTATTTGAAGTGTCATTTTCTCTTTCCAAACATTACTGTACAACTTCTCTGTAGGTAACATGGTATCAGTGAACATTCTCGATATTACCAAGAATACACTTAAAATTCAACTTGGGTTCCTATTTCACAAATTTAGTTGGTAGTCACTGTAAATAGAAAGGTCTGTAAAATAGTTTCATTTTGTTTCTCTAGAGTTGAACAGAGAAAAGTATTCAAATACACACACACACACACACACACACACATGCACACAGAGCTATTGAAATTCTCATAGGGTAGATAGATGCAGACAAACATGAATAATGCAAAGACACCATCTCTGAAGCAAAATGAGCATCAAAAGATGTGAAATCAGTTACCCCTAAGGAACAATGAAACTGTAGGTAGTCTGAAATATTTAAATTAAATCATACTCTAATATGCAATATACTCCCTGAGAGAAATAACTGAAGAGGAATTAGCTTTTTTAGTCCTCTGGGATGCCATTCATTATGTGCTTGAATTAAACAAAAAACATATTTATGGGATTATTTATCTGTATATACATATGTATGCATATAAGATAGATGCTTTCATTTGCTATTACTGTTGTAACAAATTACCACAAATGTGGTGATTTCAGAAAATGGCAAATTTATTATTTCACAGTTTTGAAGGTCAGAAGTATGGTGGCAACCTTAACTTCATCTACAAAGTCTCCTTTGCTGTGAAAGATAGCATATTCACATGCATAACCTCGGGCAGTGAAGGTCATGGAAGCCAAAATCTTACCCACTATAGCAGAAGAATCTTAATCTTTCCTATACATATTCAAAACATATATTATGAAGTGTAAATTGTATGACAGGAAACATACTACAAGATCTTACCAGACTGTTTGATTTAATCCTTACAAGATGTCTACTAAGTATTATTACAGATATTTCATAGGAAACAATGCATCTTTTCAAAATGATTACCGACTTGTCCAAACACACAAAATGAGTTTAAGATTAGTCTGAATTTGAACTGAAGTGCAGACATCTAATTACTCTGCTTTTTAAAATTTATGTAACAACAAAAAAAGATGCCCATGCAGAGTCTTATAAGTGAGGTCACTTTTAATATGAAGTAATGAATCAACATTGAATTAGTTTTTGAATATGTCAATAGATCTAATAATAATGTTTTATGTAGGCCTTTCATGACCATAATTACACTCACACACACACACATGTATGTACACATACATATCCACATGATGTTGTTGCCAAAAGCTTTTATTTTAGAAAAAAAAGTTTATTATTTTTGAAACAGTTATATAAACCCACCAATATATTGTTGTAGTTAGATCTAATTTTTAAAGTTTCTACAAGGCATAGAACATTCTCCTTCAATTTTATTTCTAGTGAAGTGTAAGAGTAAAATTCCAAGAATCTTTATAGTATTCTACTTTTTCAAATGTATGTTCTGATTATTTCTACCTCTATTTTTGTAGCTGCCTTGTATCAGCACATTAAAACTGCAAATTTATTAGAGAAAATGGTAAACTTATAGAACTTATGGCCCACTAAGTCTTGGTTAGTGCAATTACATATCCTGCTTGTGTCACCAGGAACAAATGATTTTTAATCATCTAGTGTTGCCTATGCATTTCAGATAATACTCATTCATGGTCATGGGAGCTTGTGCATGAGCACAAGGAAAAAAGAGTTTTAAATAACTTATTTTCCAGTAAATGGTCATGCTGTTTGTCTCATTTGATTTTACTCACTTTTATCCTTGAAAGTAGCTGGGCAAATACATTCTCAAGCTTGTTTACCTTTGCCCTATACTTGAAATATATAGTGCTCTTATGCTGTCAGTTATACCTCTGTGTCCTTTCAAAATACAGAGCAGACCCTACAGCCTCACATGTCTATGAACACAGTCAATGTCTGTCATGCTTGTTACCCATAAGACAATGATACTGCTCAAGGGAGGTGGTAACGTTGCTGCTCCTTGGTTTTGATCTGTCTGGAAGTAAGTTGCTCGCAGAGAAGAGTTATGTTGGATTCCATTTGCTTGTCAGCTTTGTCACATATTTTTCTTCTGACTATATATTTTGTGATTATCTTTTCTACATTTTCTGCTGATTATATTACTGAACGTCACTTCTACAGTGACAGTTTCTGTTTGACATTAACTCTGAATCTGATTATGGGGACAAGTAATGCAAATTTGGAGAAGGGAACTGTTTTTATTATGATGCACAATTTTCTTATAAATTGGAAGTCCACTGCATAGTTCAAAATGACCCCAAATTATATACTGTGTTTATTCTGGGGGTTACATAATTGTGCACACAATTTTCAGTGAATTGGTCTTCTCTTTTATGAATGTATTTCCCAATCCTTTGGTATTAGACAACTAACTTTTTGTTGACTTGTTGTAGGTGTATAATAGAGTACAATAAAACACAAGTGTAAGAGAGGTCAGGCTACTATATGGTGGTAATAGTAAATACCATATGATAATAATATTAGATACTATATGGTAATAATAGTAAATACTATGGATATTCTAATTCTTTAAAATTCCATCAAAATTTTAAAAGAAAATTCAAGGTTTTTCAGTCAAGAACCACTAAAAGCTACATCATTTTAGTTGATTAGGAATTGACTTTAAATAAAATGGAAATTGTTTTATTGTGTTTTTATCATCATATATGATTAAGTATGCACTATCTGTACTGCTATTTTAGAGGCATTCAATATGAAAAGTTGTTTTTGTCATCTACATAAATCTTAAAAATACCCTGTTCAAAAATAATAATGAAAGAATAGCAGATCATTTCATGTGTCAATTAGCACCTGTAACTCTTTCCCAGACACAATGCTCTTGTCTGCATTTTAATTTACTTATTTTTTTCTTCTTTTCCTCATGATCCTCTTTCTTAAATTGTAGACATTTTGAGCAGTAGGGGTTCATAGAATGATTATACCCCAACACAATCTTTGCCTCAATGCTGGATCTCTTTCTTTATTTGATATATTTTATTGGATCTTATGGATTTAAAACTGTTTCAGTATTATTTCCTACTGTGGTCTACAAAGAAGCCCTCATGGTTGGAAACCTGAGACCTTAAAATTCTGCTGCACACTATTTCCTTTCAGTCTTTCCTAGTAAAGTGAATAGCTGCCATCAGAGTTGATCTGTTCCATGTAATAATTCTATTCTGGCCACTACCTAAGAGATGCAAGCTCAATGTACTAGTTCTTTCTGCTTCCAAGCTAATGGAGGCAACAGGCTATATCATCCTAAGTAAGGTGAGCTATTTTCCTGTTGCCTACCTTTCAACTACCTAGCCAATGCTACTTAAGGTTATTGGGGGGGGGGGAGCTCTCCTTCAAATAACCAATTTCTACACTGGTTAGTGCAGCCCTAGCTACTACAGTGAAGAAAATGCCAATAGAAGTTTATTTCTTTTTGACTATCCTAAGCAGAGTGGCTTTTCCTCCACGAGATAATTAGGAGAAACAGACTCTTTCCATGTCATGACTCCTCCAGCAGTCAACATAAGCAATCTGCAGAGAAGAGAGGAAGGGAGCAAGGTGAAAGCACACATACACTTCAAGTGCCTTAGCCAAAAGTGTTTTATTTCACATCATCTCACATCTCACTGGTAATAACTCAGTATCTGACCACCCATATTCAGAGGCCAAGAAATATAGAATCTGGCCAGGCAGCTGTTTCATGGTAATAAGTCTATACTGTGGATGGGGGAGCAAGATGCTAATACATATGTAATTCTTTCTAGGAAATAAGTATGGGGGGGTAGGTAAGATGAGAAGGGAGTGTATTTTGTATGGGTTGAGAAGAACTGAGAACATATTACATACACTATTGGGAAATTATTTTTAATGAAAATATTTATTCACAGAAACAAAAATATTTAAGCAAGAGAAACATAGTACCAACTTCGTAGGGTTGTTGTGAGAATTAAATGGGTTTATAAAGCAAATTTCCATATGTGAACTCTTCTTTGCTATTATTCTTTTTGTTCTTATTACTATCAATAAAATTGAAGTACTAGCATATATATATGTATATGGAAAGAGAGAGAGTAATCTTAACTATATTTTGAATGTTGTTGTATAACAATTTCAGGTCAAATCATAAGAAATTATCATTTTTTCTAAGTGAAAAAAATGTTGAATATCACCTAATACTTGTCAGGCCAGATGTGATAAGGAGCACACTTTGGTTCCATGGTCCTCACCAACTGGTGTAACTACTGTAAATGTGTAAATGTATAACTTTATACAACAAAAGGGACTTTGCAGATAGAATTAAAATGGCTAACCAGCTGATGTTCAAATGAGAAGCCTATCTTGGGTTATGCATGGCCCTGTTTAAAACATGGGCCCTTAAAATCAGAAGAGGAAGGCACAATGTCAGAGAGATATGGCAAAAGAAAAAGCATAACACAAAGGCATGAGAATAACTCAAGTCAAGTCATCTTTTCTGGCTTAAAAGGAAAAGGGATTTGAGTACAAAATAATGCAGGTGGCCTCTGGGAGCTAAGAACAAAACATGGCAGAAAGACAGAAAGAAAATTGGGACATCAGTTCTACAACAACAATGAATTGAATTCTGTGAACTGGCCTGAGTGTATAAGCAGATTGTAGAGTCTCTAGTAAAGAACTCATCTCTGCTGACTTGTAGCCCAGTGAGACCCAGGTCTAACTTCTGGCCTATAGAACATGAACTTATAGATTTGTGCTGTTTTAACTTGCTAAGTTCATGGCAACTTTTTAAAGCCATGATAGAAAACTAATGCATTATTTTAAAATATATATTCTGAGAATAATCCCTTATCCCATCTTTTCCCTCTAAAGTAATCATATAACTGATCTCGTTGCTTGCACTAACACGTTGTCTAAACTATTTTCCATAAGATAAGCTGGGCAATCATTTAAATATATGAATCAAATACTATAATTGTCCTTCCTCAGTCTCTCCAACAGCTTCCCATCAGGGTTTTACTTAAATCCAAAATTTCCTTTGTTATTTATAAAGCTTTACATTTTCCACCAACTAAACTATTTCTACAAGGTGATTCAAACACAGTGGCCTTCCTCCTGCTTCTCAAGCATGTCAAGTGTATTTCCACCTTAAAATTTTTTGCATATGTTCTCCCCTTTACCTGGGGAGTTCTCTCTCCAATATTGACATGTTTTCTTTCTACATATTTATTCAGATCTCTGTCTGTTCAGATATCACATGATCAAAGGTATCTTTTACATGAATAACATAAAATAGCACATCTTTCTCATTATCCTGTACCTTCCTATCCTACTTTTTTTCCCTGCATAGTACTTGTCACCACCTGGTATTATTTCACATATTTATTTATTTGTTTATAATTTATGTTATTTATTTGCTTATGTATTATTCTGGCATAAGAGCAAACTTCTTACTTCATTCAGTGTCATACTAAGAAAGCCAAAAGAGTTCTAAAAATATATTAGGTGTTCAATAAATATGTAGCAAACCAATGTTGGCTTATGAAAGTATAATTTGGGTAAAGGAGTTTGTATCACATTCACTTTAAAGTAAAGAAGAATCAGTGCAACTAAGTATTGATCAGATGGTAAGATATTATTGACAAAGCTAGAAAACAACAATAGAACTGTTAGAAAATTTTATTCTCAGGTATCTATGGTTAAATCTTCAACTCCTGCTATAAATCTTCTCCTCTAGATTTATGTTTGGTGTTTTTGAGTCTTTTCATCTCTTCCTGCTATGCTCTCCCTTTGGAGTAACTATAACCCATTTGCAGTTTCTTCCGAAAGCCATATTTCTTCTTCCTGATCCAGATCGTTGTAGCCAACTTTTTTATGATCATTGTGAATATATCATAGAAAACAATATTGCCTCTTATTTCATAATGGAAAGTAGTCTAAAAGAAAGTCATCATGAAGTCAATATTCCTCACAATACTCCTTCTACAACAATGGCAACATATGTACCCTACCACAGTGATTACCCAAGAATCCATTCAGATTCCCAAATATAAGCTGACTACCATCCTGCATTACTCCATTATGCACCCTCTCCCTCAACAGCACCCCATCAATCATTAGGATCTAACCGATCTATTTATTATCTCTCATATCTGTCTACTTATTTCTACTCCTACCATTTCAGTTCAAACTTTCATCATCTTTCACTGTCTTCATTCACAACCTAACTCTAAGCCATTCTCTCCATGTAGCCAGCTATAATGATGTTGGTCATCTCCTTGTTTCTCTCTTTTTTAAAAGCCTTTCAGTATTTTAATAATTTACCACAAATGTGTCATGAACTGTCCCAAATTTGTTAGCTTGAAATAAGAAGAACTATATTATTTCTTCACAGATTTGTGGGTCAACCTGGGCTGGGCTTCCCTGAAATGGTCTTTTGTTGGTGTCTCTTAGCCATGCATCTGGCTGCACTATTCAATGGCTTCAGTGGAACTGAATGCCCTAAGATTGCCCCATTCACATATCTGGTAGTTCGTTCTGACTATTGGCCAGACTTCCCTGTTCAGAAGCCATTTAGTTTCTAATTAGATAGATAGAGCTTTTTATGTGGCAATCCTAGGACAACAAGAGAGTGATAGCAAAAGCTTAGAACTTCTTAATGTTTAGAATTGGCAATAACACTAAATCAACTCATGTTTATTGATCAGAACAAGTCACAAGGCCAGCCTTGATTCAAAGATGGGTAAAATAAATGTCACCTTTTAATAAGACTTATGGAAAAACCACATTTCAACAATCCATACAGACAGATATAGGAATAATATTTTCTGGTCATCTTTGCAACAATTACCATAATATTCTACAAAATAAAATTAAAAATTACATTGAAGACACTCAACACCTTTGCTTTAGGATTCCTTTCCTACCAAACCCTATTTCATAGTCTTCCCTCCACTTATTTGCTAGTAACAAGAACTACTAGCACCCTAATCAAAACATCCTCTTATTACTTTGAGTTTTAGTCCTAGCACCCTATTTCTAGATTTTTCTCCTTGCAAGATCCCTTCTTTAACAAAGTTAGCTTGTTTGATTTTTACAACTTATAACTTGCTAATTCACACCTTCATTATTGAACCAACAGCTTATCCTTTAAAGACTCATGGCTAAACAGTCACTTTCATGATTCTTCAACTGAAGTAGGCCTCATCTCCCTCTAGAGCTCTAATAAGGAATTACTCCTTCCAAAAAACATCCTTAACCTTTTGACTTCCCATCTAAAATTTGGTTAAGTTTTGTTCACAGTTCTCCCAACATCATGTTTCACAATGAACTCATTTATCTATATGTCGATCCCTTCCCTTCCTGTAGATTTTAAATTATTTGAGGGAAGCCATTATGTCTTACTCACCATTCATTCCATGGAAATCTAGCATCATACCATGAATTTAGAATAAGTTTGACCAAATTTGTCAAGTGTTGCCTCAAATCATTACCTAGCTCTGGCCATTGCCCCTGGTGAATTTGTTTAGCAAATATACACAGAGATATAAAATGTCCCTGAAAAACTTACTATATTATTAGTTTAAGGAATGGTTCTGATATACAGAGAGTTAACAGAGTCCTGCTCCCACTCTTTGTTAAAGACATATATAGAAATTATTTGATCACTTATTATAGTACAAAAATAAAAATATTGAGTTGCAATTTCTAGAATCAAGTGCTCTCCAAAATATACATATTTTATTAAACATTTCTTTTAATTTTGCCATCTTTTCATCAATAAAGAATGTTAATAATGGATTTGACAAGCTCATTATTTTGCACATTAAAAATAGTTGCAAGTCACTTTTTTTAATTCCATGATTCCTTTATCATCTCTTTGTTGTTATTGTAGTTTCAGTGTCTATAAACATTAACTTAGATTAACTTTTTTTACTAAAACACTTTTAGAAGGACAGATTTGATAGTATCTTTTGTTTTAAACAACAAATTACATCTTGAAATTTCCCTCAGAAATACTTATCAGAAGTTACATCTATTTATTTTTTAAGATGTTAGTTTTTGTTTATTTCATACTGCAACAGTTTCATCTAACAGTGATTCTGATTGGTTTCTACACTACTTGTTAACAGTTTTTATTGTCATATAATCTCTGCAACACTGCTCCTAATAGAAAGAAATGAAAACATCCTAAATACTAACAGGAAATTGATTAAATAAATTATGGTACATGAACATTATCAACTACTATGTAGAAATGTTACGCTATTTTAAGCTTTATTGCTGACATGGAATGTTCAGGCACACCAAGAGGTAAGAAGATATCACTATACATACAGTATGACTTCAATTTAAACTAAAAGACTAACTATACATAAACACATAATTTTAAGATGAATTTATGATAAAGGAAAGGAAATAAACCAAACTCTTATTTCTCTGATCTCAAAAAGGAGAAAGAGATGATTTTCTGAGGGTAAAGAGTAGATTTTGTGCTTTACTTATTTTCATGAATCAATTAATGACTATCAATAGCAATGATAGCTAACATTTTTTGGTAGCTTACTACATGACAAACTATTCCAAATTCTAAATAGTGACTTCCTTAATTTTCATAAAAACTCGATGAGGCATCTATTAGTATCTCCATTTAACAGATTTTTAAAAGTAAAGCATGGAGGGTGAATAACTCAAATGAGGTCCAAAACCTTGAAAGCTACTCTTTCTAAAAGGATATGAACCCAGGAGGTATGGGTTTGAGTTTGTCTTATCACCACAGTTTATGTAGTTTTGTGTAATTATTTTAACACCATACATTATAGAAACACCAGGAAACTGGCATTAATTAATCTCAAACAATACTGTAATTTTTAAATTAATATAAAATACATGGGGTTGCACTCACTGTTTTCTGTTCTTCTTTGTTTTAAACATAATGTTGTGCTTATTCTTGATAATGATAATGTTTAATTGGAATTTTTTTTTTAGATTTTTTTTTCAACAATCTCTACACCCAATACAAGGCTCAAGCTCACAAGTCCAAGATAAAGAGTCACATGCTCTACAACCAGCCAGGCATCCCTAGAATTACTTTTAAATACAATCATTTTGTTCATGTAGGTCAACCTAGTATGTACACAGATACTTTTCTTTCTTTTTTTTTTTAAGATTTTATTTGACAGAGAAAGAGAGAGAGACAGCAAGAGAGGGAATACAAGCAGGGGAAGTGGGAGAGGGAGAAGCAGGCTTCAGGCTGAGCAGAGAGCCCGATGTGGGGGGTGATTCCAGGGCCCTGGGATTATGGCCTGGTCAATGCCAAACACCCAATAACTGAGCCATCCAGGTGCCCCACAAATACTTTTCTAAGGCAAGTATAAAATCAAGATAATGCTACCTAGTTTCACAGAACTTTTCTATCAGAATTACAGCAGATTAGATATAGATTACCACAAGAACATTTGTTACTTTTTGAAGCATCTATTTCAAATACAAATGTTATTATATTGTAAATTGGATCCTTTAATAATACAAAGTCCACACAGACCTTTCTAAGTTTTTGGAATTTTCTCCAAATTTTCTCAGCCTTACCTCTTAATTTTTGCTTCTTCCATATTAGACTCCCTGTTCCAGACAGACTCACTTGAATGATTTTGCCTCACTTGCGCATTGCCACCAACAACTAATTTAACACAGATGGCATTTGTGAGACAGTGCTAGACACCATTGTGCTGTGATTTTGCCCATTTGATATTCATCTGTCTCTTTCTTTAAAATACAACTCTCTTTCAAATTTTCCCAAGATTTTTTTTTTTTAAACCAGATGTTTCTAACTGTTCACACTCTCCTCTGGATGCCTCTGGCATTCATGAGTATGGTTTTCACCTTGTATATTTGCACTTGTTTGCACTCTGCTTTGGAGCATGTGGAGAAAGCTAAGAATCCCATGATCTTTATGTGCAAATAGTTCATATGTTTGTTAAAAACAAAGAATTATTCTTATATCTTTCAATATAACTGCTACACAGCTTTCAATAACTACTACACATTGTTTCAGATGATGGACACTGAGTAACTGGTAGATGACTATTTCTTGAGGTGACATTAAAATGGGATGAAAAATAAGGCAAAATAAATAATATAGACAAATAAGCAGAAAGTCAAGAGGGAAAAGAAAAAAAAAAAACCCTCAAAACAGAAAAGAAGAATAAATGGAAGTGGATGGATACACAATCATGACACAAAAACTATACATACTCTTACTGAAATGTAATTAAATATGAATTGCAAAGATATTTTTACCCTGCAATATGATTAGTTGTACAATTTTTAGATATTCTGCTTCTTATTTTACAGATGAGTCAAACTCCATAAGTAGACATTGATTTCCAAGTTTTAAAAGAAAAGAAGGTAGAATCCTATAGTTTTTTAACCATTTTTTTTTGCTATTCCTAAAGAAATGTTATACCACTTTAGATATACTTTAATGTACTTATGAGCTTAGTAGACTTATGTAGTGCCAACGTCAAGCCAAGATATACTCAAAATTTAATTTAGAAGTTAATTTAATAACTCAGCATGTCATCCTTAGTCTTACAGATTTACTTCATTATCAAAACCACATAGGACACTTTATAATCAAGTAAACAAAGCCTAGGAATTACTTAAAACCTCTAAGAAGACTGTAAGAATTTGCCATATCTAGATTAGTTCATTTTGCTGTAGTATATGTAAATTTGCTATTGCATACTTTATTAAAAAGCAATAGAGAAAAGCAAGTTGAGAATAGATTTGTTGTAAAATGATTCAAATTTACATGGAACTATTGATAATAACTGTATAACATGAAAAATTATTTATTGAAAATCTCAATACAGAAAACTACTCGTTGGCTAAAATAAGCAATGTACATTTAAATACACTTTATTTTATATACCTTCTTCTTGCCAGATGCTACTTATAAAGTTAGCTTCTTTTTTTTTTTTTTAAGATTTTATTTATTTATTTGACAGAGAAAGATCACAAGTAGGCAGAGAAGCAGGCAGAGAGAGTGGAGGAGGCAGGCTCCCCTCCGAGCAGAGAGCCCGATGTGGGGCTCGATACCAGGACCCCGGGATCATGACCTGAGCTGAAGGCAGAGGTTTTAACCCACTGAGCCACCCAGGCACCCCTATAAAGTTAGCTTCTTACAAAACCCAAATTATTACCTGATATTCCATAACAACACCAAAATTTACATATTGAAAAATAATGATTATCTCTCTAATCTTAACCTTGACCTCTTTATGGATTTCCATTTTAATTAACTCAATGATTCTCACAGTCAAGCCTACACCTGGAAGTCATCAAGACCTTTACCATTATCATTTATTATAATTACTTTTCTTGCTTGTCTTTAGCTTTTTTCTTTAGATTTTTTAAAGATATGTTTTGATTCAATCTATATCAAACCAGAATTAAATCAGAAACCACAACTTGCAAAATGGAATGTATTTCAAGGCTCCAAATTACTGTCAAAAAAGTATCAAAACGATGTAAGACAAAACCATGATGCCCATTGCAGACTGAGTTCAAATTCCTTTTACACCAATTTGTTCAGAAACATATTTATGAGAATAGGCCACAAACAACTCAAATCAATAGTAACTCAGTATGAGTTTACATATTTTAATGTAAACACTGAATTCTTTAGCAATTTATCTTTATTATAAATTTTGATTAATCTTAGCTCAGACTGTAAAACCCCCAAATCTAAAAACCCTGATGTATTTTTCCCAACTCTTCTCTCTTGTGAAGCTTTACAGTTCGTTTTGATTATAGTATCCTTTGCTACAGCAAATAGCAAGGTTTTGTATTTTTAATTACACATATGTTCATTGTAGTCTTGGATTGGTATTTTTTTTAAAGATTTTATTATTTATTGAGAGAAAGACAGAGTGAGAGAGGGGGAGACATGACTGTGGGTGAGGGGCCAGAGAGAGAAGTAGACTCCCTGCTGATCAGGGAACCTTATTCAACCTGGGGCTGGATCCTGAGACTCCAGGATCATGACCTGAGCCAAAGGCAGGCACTTAACAGATTGAGCCACTGAGGCACCCCAGTATTGTTTCAATTCTAGAATTTCATTTTAATTCTTTTTACAATTCTAGTTATTTTATATAATTCTTTATATGATCATATATTTTCTTGAGCCTATTAATTACAGATATTTTGAACTTTAACTGTGTCTGATACTTCTAAATCCTTATTTATTCATAAATATTTGTAGCTATATCTTATTTTTATATCTAATATTTAGATTTTTTTTTTTTAGTGTTTTGACCATTTTATCAAGTATAGAAGATTTTGCAGAAAAAATTATAGAAGTTTGGGATCATGTTCTTTTTCTTCATAGTTCAACCAGAAAAATATAGTGAGAAGATAATTTCAATCTAATGAGCTACCTGGATCTTGACTTACAGTTTTTGAAAGACTCTATGTAATTCTGCTTTATTAATACTCTTAGAATGTAACCTTCCAGGCTTTCAACTGAGAACCTGGGGTATGTAATACCTCTCCCTTTATCGGGTCCATACCTCCAATATTTGTTTCCTCAGCACTCTGAAACTTCCCAGAGTCCTGTTCTGTGTTTCAAAGACACTCTTCTGAACACCTTTCTCTGAAGAGTTTCAGAAATTCAAAATACCTAAGAAAGTCACTGAAACAGCAATGATATTCTCAACAAGTAGCACTGGACCAGGTTGTTCTCACAGGCTCACCAGGAAGTTACAGTAATTCTACAGTAAATGCCTTGAGTAGGAAACCACATGCATGAAGAGGGTGGAGTGAGAAAATGAGAACAATGAAGTGAGAGAAAGAAAGTAGTGTGTAACTACTTTGAATAATGTCACTTAGGATTATAAAAATATTATTAGAGAAAAACATACTATCTCCTCATGTAACTATAAGGAACATGGCTTTCATTTCTGTGCTCTCTATTCTTAATTCAGGTCTTTAAGTTGGTTCTCCAGAGATGAGAAATATGTACTTTTATTGATTAAAACCTGAAATTAACCTGGTTCTGTATTCACTCTTTGGTGGGGTAGGTGTGTTAAATGTCAATATACAGAAGAGATCCAGCTTCATGTTGTCTTATTACACTAAGCTTATGGTCAAAATCAAGTTTATATCCGGGGTTACATGGTCCAAGAATGTATTCCAGCAAAAACATAGGAATCTTTTCCCAGATAATTTGTCCAACTGGAAACACATCGGTAGTCTTCTTATAACATCTTCTTCTTTAATATTTTCTCTTCACTAGTGAGAAAAACAGTTTGCATTGTGAGTCCAGCTGTCTTCTATCTGAAGGATAATTTCCATAAGCTCCTACTCTGACTGGTAGACCATGTGATGTTTTGGGTCTCCTGGAATTACTGTCAATTCAGAGCTGCTGTCCAATAATTACTGAAGTGTGATTATTTTCTTTCTCAAATGCACAATCACACTGGTAAATGTCTATATATCCCTTTCCAGAGGCTTAAAGAAAGATTAACAGTGTACATTTTTGGCCAGGTACTGAGATCTTTCCTTAAGGAGACAATGGCCTCCTCTTTATTCGAAGGGATTCTGTAAATTGGCTCACATCTGGGAATTGATTGAAGGGCCATGACTATGTTTTTATGATTCAAGCTAGATTTTTGCTCACTTATCCTAAAGTTTTTTATTTATACAGATCCAGAGGGAATTTAGAAAAATTTCCATCTATTTCACCTTTAGAAACACCATGATCAACTAGCCAACACCACAGGTTTCTATGAATCACACTATTCTGTGTCCAGGTTTATCCTGTTCTCCATTATAGTATACATGCCTGCCTTGTCTCTGGGGACTAAGTACTGCCACTTGGCCCCTGACACTCAGGAATCCAAGTATTCATTCCCATTGCATTCAGGTTTATCAGTTCAGTGGTTCCACTAATATTTCTAGCCTTCATATAAGAGTGATGAGAGAGCTCTTTAAGGATTGTGGGTTTCCCCTCACAAATTTATTCCTTACAGTCATGATAAAATATATGTTCCCCAGATCCTTAAGTACTGAATGAATCCACCTTAACATTGCAATCTCCCTAAGCCTTTGTATCTCATCCACTATAATATACTAAGGCAGTTTTGCAATTTAACTTCATTTAATTTGCCACCTTTTGGTCTATGTTTGAGTCAACCAAACAAACCAGTCATTAGAGGTTTTTAACCACTCATATTGCAACATTAAAAGCAGAATCTCTATTCAGTGAGCCCATATCGAAAAATTCAGCCTGATCCAACTTTATGTTCCACTGTTATCCCACATCTTCAATATCTATTTGTACACATATTCCCAAGGGTTTAATCTGTATAATTTGGAAAAAAAATCATGTAATTTTTTGGAGTGTAACACACTTTCTCATGGGTAACATGTTGTACCTCACCTTCAGGGATCTGCTTATACTTGTGTTTGGTTATAGGTGTAGAAGGAAAGAGAGGTGTTGGTGGATCCAGAAGAGAATCAGCAATGTTTTGTAAGGTAACAACCTCTTGAGAAACTATTTCAATTTACTTGGGGAGAACAGAATTGATCATTCAGAATTAGAACAGCTTATTTTATTTGTAAAGATTCATCAGAGTTTGGGGTTTAACATCTCCAGTTTCATCAGGATCTTTTCATTTTTCCCCATTCCAATTTTTAGAATCACATTTCTTTCCAATAAATGCCAACAGTTTAGCAACAGATACCTTGTGAGGTTAAACAATCAATTTGCACTGTAATTAAACCACTTGCTGAATGTGATTTTTGATTTGTTTTTCAGCAATCTTAGTTATGATCCTATAGAAGATAATTATTTCTTTCAAGAAACAGTAAAATGCTAGAAAAGAGAGATCAATTGAGAAAATAATTTGTAAACCAAGGGGAACCAGAACTTGATGGTTTTGAAAAATCAGCTTCTCCAAATAGCAAAAGACACTAAAATGAAGAGATTTATTGTCAAGATACCATGCTGTAGAGAAAAAGCCAAAAGAGTGATTACACCACCTCTTGCAGAAACCTCATAAAATCAAAAGTTCAAGGTCAGAATATTTAGAAACACAAAGAACCCTTTTAATAGACTAAGGGTACCTCCTTGAACCTAGCAGTCAAACCTTGGGGCTGTAGAATACTTGAGAATATTCTCCCTGAACCATCTCAATAGAAGGCCAGTTAAAACACACACACACACACACACACACACACACACACATCTATATATATGTATATGTGAAGGTAGTATTTATATAATGGAGTAACAATTAATAAAATCCATGCAAGATCCAAGATACACTTGTGAAAATTGTTTCAACAGAAACACTGTCTGTTTGGACTAAAAAGGACAGAAAGATAAAAATGAAAAGAAATTCTGACATGAAGAAAGTTTATAAAATTATTCAGTGGCAAGCATGTGTTACTTTCCATGAAAAAGAAAAAATGAATAAGAAGGTAGGATCAATTTCCTATAAGGTGGAGCCTAGAACCACTGAGAACTACTCTGAGGCCTTGCAACTTAAGAAACTCCCCCACCTTTGCCAGAGTAAATTTCAGAACATCAATGAAGACTGACTTTTTCATTCTTCTTTTATCTGGAATACAGATTTCTTTTATCCTAAACCTAGTCAACCATTGAACATCAGGTTGTTGGGGACAGTCTTCTTGTTTCTTTACTTTCCAGGTCACAGATGGAGGGAATTTTGCTGCAGGAGATGTTCTTAATGGATTAAATTCAGCAGCCTCATCTTCACCTGTATTGAATCTATGTGATGAGATCCTACATAATAAATAGATGTTGATATGGTATAAAACTTTGGGGAAACTTGGAAAGGAGTGAATATATTTTGCATGTATGAAGGATGTGAATCACTGGGGATCTGAGGGAGGACAACAGAAGATATGTCTTAAGATTATATCCAATGGGTAATGATTTGCTATACTTGAGTAAGAGTGGTTCTGTGACTTGCTTCTTAACCTATCAAATATGACAATGGTGATAGGATGAATCTCACATGATTATGTTACATTATATAAGACTCCAATTTAACCATCTGGAGGCATTGAAGAAGCAAAGTGCCATGAAGTACAGAAGACCACCTGTAGACTACCAGTTTAAGCTGAAGGCCCGAGCTCTGTAACTACAAGGAACTGAAATTTGTCAACAACCATGTAAACTTGGAAGACAATCCTGAGCCACAGACAGAATTGCAGCCCCAGCTGACCCCTTAGTTGCAACCTGATGTGACCTTTATTAAATGACGCAGCTAACCCATCCCCAGACTTCTGATCCACAGAAATTGTGAGATAATGTTTTCTAAAGTCACTAATTTTGTGGCAATTTTTTTTTTCATGTATTATTTTTGAGAGAGAGAGAGCGAGCACAGGCAGACAGAGTGGCAGGCAGAGGCAGAGGGAGAAGCAGTCTCCCTGCCGAGCAAGGACCAGGATGTGGGACTCTATCCCAGGACCCTGAGATCATGACCCAAGCCGAAGGCAGCTGCTCAACCAACTGAGCCACCCAGGCAATATAACAAGGGATTTAGATCAAGTAGATGTCCTCCAAAGTAAACTTTGGTTTTAAAATTCATGATTTAGATGATGTGACAATAAACTATAGTGCCTAGTACCAGATAAAGAAAGAGGTTATCCTTTAAATACTCTGGATTTCAGGATATCTTTTCAGTCTTAATTAACACAAGGAAATTCAGGAATAACAAAATATAGATATGCCAGTTGAGCCCCATATCAATTCTAGATTAATACAAAATACATTTGTATCTTTAATTTGCATTTGGTACATGGAAACTAAAAGGATCATAAGCTAATCAAATCACAGGCTGAAGACATTTTCATGAGAACAGGTTAAGTGTGTATCATTGCCTAAGCTTAATGCAGCCATTTTCACAAAAATGGGGTATTTTTATGTTATTCCAATGATTGGCAATGAATATAAAATCAAGATAGAAATTCCCTAATGTAAAAAGTATGATTGTAAATTATTGTACTGTCATTTTTTAAAACATTTTACTTGATTTTCTAGAGATCACCATAATTCTTTTTTCCTGGTAAGCAATTTCTTCTGTAAAGTAACCCTGATAACCAGTCAGAATTCTACATGTTGACAAATTAAAACCAGCTTTTGTAGAAAGAAAATTATATAAGAAAGGTGAGAATGAGTAACTTTCTTTATAAAATTAAAAAAAAATAGTGTTCTCCTTGCAAATTGTCTGAAAGATTGTACTTGTATGATTTTATTATATAGCAACCTTTACATAAATAACTAGATTTATACGGAATATAATAATTTATATGGTGTATACTTACATGTAGGCATTTCTGTATAAAATATATTAAATACCTAATGAGATTATAGTTACATAAAATAACACACAAAAAACATTCAATATGATATTATGTGAATTAAAAAAAAATTCTTGCACCAGTAATATTCAGATATATTTAGACTTTTCTTATTTTTCCTCCAAAGATTATTAGAAGCTGAAGACATGAAGTGGTATTAATAAAAACTGTGGTGTCTTTGAGCATGTTTCCTTAATTCTAATATTGGCAATAATAGAATGCATGGGTAATTTTAGAAGTATTTTGGACCACATGCTGAACACATTTAAAGAATCCCTGAAACCACCGAGAGTCAGAAACCTAAGTCTTGGGCGCCTGGGTGGCTCAGTGGGTTAAAGTCTCTGCCTTCAGCTCAGGTCATGATCTCAGGGTCCTGGGATCAAGCCCCACATCGGGCTTTCTGCTCTGTGGGGAGCCTGCTTCCTCCTCTCTCTCTGCCTGCCTCTTTGCCTACTTGTGATCTCTGTCTATCAAATAAATAAATAGAATCTTTAAAAAAAAAAAAAAAAAGAAACCTAAGTCTCCATGGACTCTAAATTCCCATGTTCTAAGTAGAATTTAAGCTCTATCATACCTTCTATGGGAGTAAGAACCCCATGTCTGAAAAACAGATATTGTACCGGGAGTTTTAAGAATACAGCAGACATTATTTTTTGGATAAAAAAATTTAAAAACCAAAAGAGATAATTATACAGACTTTACCTACTATAGCATCAAGAAATTTCTGGGTTTCTTGATTAAGTAAAAATAAATAAATAAATAAACCAAAATAAAACCTCTAAAGTAAAATAATAAGCATATTAGGAAAGTAAATTAGTAAGAACTGGTGAAAAAATAGAAATTTTCAATGAATTATAATTGTAAATAACTTGAAAATTACTATTAATATATTCAACTTTGGATGGAATCTTGCCTACTACTAAGATAAAAGATTATCTGCAGTCCAAATCTTGCACATCTTGCTTGGTATCTTTCTCCATGGTTACTATACAATGGATATTCATTCAAAATATGCCGAATGCTCAAATAATCTTTTGTTTGTTTGTTTCACTTTCTTTATATTATATTTTATTATATTTCTTTGTAATACAATCAGTGGTGATTTTGTTCAGTAGGGGGCATTTGGCAATGTCTGGAGATAGTTTGAATGCTATAACTAGGCAGGAGCTATTGTCACCTAGAGGAGCTCAGCAATATTGTTAAGTAAGCATTCTACAATGCATATTTTTTTTTAAGATTTTTTAAATTTATTTGACAGTGATCACAAGTAGGCAGAGAGGCAGGCAGAGAGGAGGAAGCAGGCTCCCTGCTGAGCAGAGAGCCTGATGCAGGGCTTAATCCCAGGACCCTGGGATCATGACCTGAGCTAAAGGCAGAGGCTTTAATCCACTGAGCCTCACCATGAGCCCCACCCACGAGCCCCACCAAATTATTCTTTATCATGAAATGTATCTGGCCCAAAACATAGTAGCACCATGGTTAGAAAACTCTAAAGAAAGCAATGTATGAAATTTCTTAATTGCTTGCAAGAGATAGAAAGAATTTGTATAAAACACTTATTAGAAGATTGTAAAAGAGCATTTGGTTCATCAAAAATTCTTTCCTTGAATTAGACATACAGTTTCATATCAACACTGTTTGATTTCCTCAACTGTTCCTGAACCTGTTCTGCTAGAGATATAACATTTCAAAGGAAGGTTAAATGTAAGGATGATGAAAATGTAGTAGAAATGGAGAACACACTAGCAAATCCTCTAATTCTAGAATGACAAAACAGTTCTGATTGCCCTGATGAGAGATTAATTGAAATTGATTTGGGTAGAAAAATAAGATAATTTATTGATATGAATATGGTAATATGAATAATTTGGTATTCACAGCAATAATTTGAGTGCTTGGCTTTTATGCTGAAAATTCCCCATTAGAATGTGAATCTAAAATTTTAAATGACTTATAATGTAGTAGGAACTCATGACTACATGACACAGATAAACTATTCTATGGAGTCTTTTAGGGATTCCAAATAAAATTAGGCTCAACAGGATCAAAGCTAGAGATTTGATTAGAAATATAAATAGCCCAACACAAACTCCTTTAATTTTAAATAGTTGCATAGTATTACACACCCGTGATACACATCTACTTAGTTATACTCACGGTACATAAAAGAAATCCCTGTATTAGTATGTTTTCATCATCCAAGGACAGAATTCAAAACACAGATTTGTACGATCATTTATCTCTGTCATTTCTTATTTTTAAAGGGAATATTAGGCTGATATTTAATATTTTACTTGAAACATACATTGCTGCAATTTGAATATTAAGATGATTTTTGCCACCTGTTACTTTATCCCCCCCTCTTAGCACTGTGCCTGGCTCATAGTGAGTGCTACAGAAATGTTTAAATAAATGAAGATAATCATTGTCATTCTGTGTGAGGATTGTAAAGACTTTTTATCTGCAAATGATTACTTATTTTCCACTTAATATGTTTAGATATACGGGATGCCTGGGTGGCTCAGTCAGTTAAGCAGCTGCCTTTGGCTCAGGTCATGATCCTAGGATTCTGGGATCAAGCCCTGCATCCGGCTCCCTGCTCAGAGGGGAGCCTGCTTCTCTCTCTGCCTCTGCCTACCATTATGCCTGCTGGTGCACTCTCTCTCTCTCTCTCTCTGTCAAATAAATAAATGAAATCTTAAAAAAAAAAAAAAGTTTAGATATAGTTTCTTTAATTTTTAAAAAATAATTCATTATAATCTTAACAGTGATTAATGCTGTGTGTTCTTTCCTTCTTGTTTTAGTGTAGGCCAAAGTCAGCACCTTACTGCCTCTATATCTCATTTTTTTCATGTTGTTTTTGCTAGATATATAAGGTATACTAAGCTATAATAAACAGATGCCAAACATTCTGTTTCAGAGTTAAATGTAAATTGTGAAGTCTTTTAATTTATATAATTTTTAGAAGGCTTGGCATGTTCCTAATACTCATGAATATGAATTCCAGTAGAATAATTCTGGATCAAAATGGGCCTCATTGTTATAGAAAATATGAGTGTTTCAAGTATTGTTTCAAACATAACTTAGGACCAAATAGCCAAATCAACAGTTACATCTATCCTAGCACCTTGTGGAGACAACATGAATGACTATACTTTGGTCTAACAGGCTGCTCTAGAAAGGAAGACAGGAGGAAAAAAAAAAGTGTCATGATTGCTATCTTACCTTTTACTATAGACACACACATTTATATATGTATGTATATGATAAATGAGGAAGTGGTTGACATTATGTCATAGGCAGAAGGGTTATAATTTTTCTTGCTATTATCTCCTCAAGTCTGAGAAAGAAAATAGAGAAGATGCACTGAAACACTCCTCCTTTCCTTACTTCCCAAATTGAAGAAAGAACTGAGATCATTAGGACTTCATTTGAAGAATATAATAATGTTTCTCTCCAGATTAAGAGAATTCACTGATACATGTTCTAATATCTTAATTGGAAGGAAAAAATCATCAGCAAAGGATCGTTACAATTGAAATATTGGAACATTCCAGTGACATGGCACTCACTAGATAATTTAAAACAGGGGCCCAATAGGAAGATAAGAGATTAACTTTGTATGTCATCAAAGGAGAGAAGGTCCATGGTATTACAGCAACAGAACTGAGAATGAGTTGGCACAATTTAGCCATCAACCAGAGTGATATAAGAGATCTACATCAAAAATATCTGTCATTGGTAGGGCCAGGGTCTCTGTGAAAATTTTTGGAACCACAGATACCAGTTGAGATGGAGTGGTTAATTTTAAGTGCATTGAACTTTGTTCCCCTTTTGATCTTGTTGTCACATATAGAGTCCATTGTATGTTTGTAATGAAAGGGAGCAATAGAGAGAGGGATTTCTGTGTAATCCAGTTTCTAATAGGGTGTCTAAGAGGAAACTAAAATCAGAGTTAATAGGAAAGAACTTTGGGTAATTATATTTGTATTTGCACCATCCCTACACCCCAATGCTAAGCAAGCTATCTTCTATACTCCTTACTTATGTTACAAAAGCTCTTAGATGTGTTGACACTTTGAACTTATTGGATAAAACTACTTTAATATAAACTTAGAACATATAAGCATGATATTAAAATCAGCTAAAATCTTAATTTTAGCTTAACAGTCCTACAATCTACTAGAAATGGATACTTAATGAAAATGGTTTCAAAGATCACAATAAAAAAAGATAATTGAAAAGTTGAAAAGGCTATTCTCTTTAAGTCAGCCACATTGACTTGAAATATGCAAGCAGCAACATAGAAGAAATGTTTTCTATATTAAAAAAATGAAACTAAAGAAGATATATGAATGGAAAGAAAACTCTTTTGAACTGGACTGGGCTTTGGGCCTGTAAGAAGGCAGTTTAAGGGAGTTCTACGTGAGAGACCCTGGCAAAGAGAAACAACCCTTATTAAGAGAGTCGGATGGCTTTAAGGAGTGCAGTTTTGACCTTGAACTATAGCAGATACACCTGGGAAGAATGCCAGAATGGACTTTGTTTCATCAGTGGCCAGTGCAGCAAAAGGATAGTGTTAACTTCAGCTGGGGTTGGAGACAAAGGTGAACTCAGTAAGTAAAACTTGAAAACCCCGATCAGCTTGTGTAGTAGAGTCAAGTTGAAAAATGTAACTTGATCATGCATTTTTAAGTGTTCTGAACCTCCCAAAGTAGCAGAAGAGTTTTGCTCTCTAACCTAAGTGTTTTGCCAGAAGTGCTGCCAACAGATTAAATAAAATACAGAAAAGCCCCTGGTCTATTGTAAGATCCCTATTTTTGGATGAGGAACACAATCTCCTGAGCAATGGACAAGTACTATGGCTGGAACAATAGCAACCTTACTTGATTGATTGTTCCTAATGTTTCAAGCAATGTGTGAAGTGAATTACATGGATTATCTTATTTAAATATAGCTCTAGAAAAAGTTTATTTCTATGTGGTATGAAGAAAATAAGATTTATTTTGAAGTCTTATTCAAATAATACGGGAGGAAATTCACAGGGGCCCAATAGGAAGATAAGAGATTAACTTGTCTTAAGACAAGTATGAAGGAAATAAGGCTTAAAACAACAAAGTATTAGTCCAAGATATCAAATATTTTTTAAAATAGAGATAAGATTAAACATGAGGCACATCTTTTTCTAGACTCCATGTTCTCAAATTTTGTACTACACTGTACATTGGTGTAACATGCAGTTTGTGTCAGTTACCTTTGCTTTGGTACAAAAAATTCCAAGAAGCTAGATGTACACCATTGTGAAAACATTTAGTCTATTAGTATCTCCACTTAACCCATAAGCTCTAAACAGAGAGAATTCATGGAATAAAAATAAATCTGAAGTGTGGGAAGTGTCAGCATGGTGACGAAGTAGCAGGCTGAGGCAACATCAGGCAGTAGGAGATCAGCTAGATAGCTCATCAAACCATTCCAAAAACCTAAAAATCCAACAGGATATGGAAGAGAAGAAGAGCAGCAATTCCAGAAACAGAAAATCGACCACTTTCTGAAAGGTAAGACTGGCAGAGAAGTGAACCCAAAGCGACGGGAAGATAGACCTGGGGGGGAAGGGCTGGTTCTGGGCAAGCATCAGAGCAATGGAACACAAAATCAGAACTTTTAAAAGTCTGCTCCACTGAGGGACATTGGTCCAGAGGCTAAACCAGCGTGAAGCCCACGTGGGGAGAGCATGGGCCCAGGTCCCCCAGAGTCACAGAAAGATTGGGGGTGTCTGAATGTCACAGAGCTCTCAGGTATTAGAGAGGGGAAGCTGGCTACAGAGACAGAGCTGAGGAGTGAGCTCTCAACTTGGGGTTACCTTGGACCATAATCCATGGCACAGGGGACTGCTCTGTGAGTGGGGTCCCCACAAGATCCAGGGAGAACCCCCTGGAAGAGCTCAGGATCTCTGGGGCTCAGGATCTATGTGCCAGAGAGAGAGAGGCTTAGTCATGGGCTGGGTGAGCTTGGAGTGCAGCTTGAGGCCAGTGAGATGAGAGTAATTGGGCTCTTGTTCCTGAGGGTGCACTGAGAAGTGGGGCTCTGAGCTGTCAGCTCCTCCAGGCCAGAGATTGGGAGGCCGCCATTTTTGTTCCTGTCCTCTGAACTCTATGGAAAGCATTCAGGGAACAAAAGCTCCCGAAAGCGAACCTGAGAGGATTATTTATCCTAGCCCCGGTAAGGGTGGTGTAATTCTGCCTCAGGCAAAGACACTTGAGAATCACTACAACAGGCCCCTCCCCCAGAAGATCAAAAAGAAACCCAGCCAAGCCCAAGTTTATTTACCAAGGAGAACAGCAGAATTCCAGAAGAGGAGAGAGCAAAGCATGGAATTCATGGCTTTCTCACCATGATTATTTAGTCTTGCAAAGTTAATTTATTTTATTTTATTTTTTTCTTCTTTTTTTAAAAACTTATACCCTTTCCTCTTTTAAAGTTTATAAACTAATTTATTTTAACAATATTTTTCATAAAAAATTTTTGAACATTCATTATTATAGTCATATTTTATCCTTCATTGTATCTAATTTTATGTTTGTATATACATAGGGTTTTCTTCTAAAAATTGGGGGTACAATTCTTCTAATAGATCAAAATACACCCTAAATCTAGCACCAGGCTTGTTCTAGTTTCCAACCCGAGCAAATTCTCTCCAATTTCTTTTTCTTTATTATCCCAACCAACTTACCTTATCAACTCCTTTCTTAGAAATTAAAATATATATATATTTTTTCATCTTTATAGTCATATTCCATCCCTTCATTGTGTTTACCCTTATATATGTTTTTCATTCTTTAAAATTTTGGCAGGTAGTTACTTCTAAGAGACCAAAATACTCCCAAAATTAAGACTAGTCTCCAGTCTAGTATATGTATATACTATCCATTTATCCATTTTTATATTTTTTTCTTATTTTTCTTTTTTTGATTTTTTTTTCTGAATTTCTTTTTACCCCCCTTCTCTCCACAATGATTTGGAATCTCTTCTGATTTGGTTAAAGCATTTTCCTGGGGTCTTTGCAGCACTTTTAGTATTTTATTTGCTCCTTCATATATTCTTATCTGGATGAAATGACAAGGCAAAAACAAAAACAAAAACAAAAACAAAAACAAAAACAAAACAAAACAAAAAAAAAAACACCTCACCACAAAAAAAAAAAGAACAAGAGGCAGTACTGAAAGCTAGGGACCTAATCAATACAGACATTGGTAATATGTCAGATCTAGTGTTCAGAAGATGATTCTCTAGGTTCTACCCAGGCTCGAAAAAGCTTGGAAGACATTAGAGAAACACTGTCTGATGAAATAAAAGCCCTTTCTTGAGAAATAAAAGAACTAAAATCTAACCAAGTTGAAATAAAAAATCCTATTAACAAGGGGCAATAAAAAATGGAGGCTCTTACTGCTAGGATAAATGCGGCAGAAGAAAGAATTAGTGATATAGAAGACCAAATGACAGGGAATAAAGAAGCTGAGCAAAAGAGAGACAAACAAATACTGGACCATGAGGGGAGAATTTGAGGGATAAGTAACACCATAAGACAAAACAATGTTAGAATAATTGGGATTCCAGAAGAACAAAAAAGAGAGAGGGGAGCAGAAGGTATATTGGGGAGAATTATTGTAGAGAATTTCCCTAATATGGCAAAGGGAACAAGCATCAAAACCCAGGAGGTGCAGAGAATCCCCTCAAAATCAATAAAAATAGATCCACACCCCATCATCTGATAGTAAAAGTTACAAGTCTTAGCGACAAAGAGAAAATCCTGAAAGCAGCCTGGGAAAAGAAGTTTGTAACATACAATGTTAAAAAAATTAGATTGGGGGCACCTGGGTGGCTCAGTGGGTTAAAGCCTCTGCCTTCCGCTCAGGTCATGATCCCAGGGTCCTGGGATCGAGCCCCGCATCGGGCTCTCTGCTTGACGGGGAGCCTGCTTCCCCCTTCTCTGTCTCTGCCTGACTTTCTGCCTACTTGTGATCTCTGTCTGCTAAATAAATAAAATCTTAAAAAAAAAAAAATTAGATTGGCAGCAGACTTATTTACAGAGACCTGGCAGGCCAGAAAGAACTGGCATGATATATTCAGGGCACTAAATGAGAAAAAACATGCAGCCAAGAATACTATATCCAGCTAAGCTATAACTGAAAATAGAAGGAGAGATAAAAAGCTTCCAGGACAAACAAAAACTGAAAGAATTTGCAAACACCAAACCAGCTCTACAGGAAATATTGAAAGGGGTTCTGTAACAAAAAGAGACCCTAAAAGTAGTAGATCAGAAAGGAACAGAGACAATGTACAGTAACTGTCACCTTACAGGAAATACAATAGCACTAAATTCATATCTCTCAATAGTTACCCTGAATGTAAAAGGGCTAAATGCCCCAATCAAAAGACACAGGGTATCAGAATGGATAAAACAGCAAAACCCACCAATATGCTGCCTACAAGAAACTCATTTTAGACCCGAAGACAACTCCAGATTTAAAGTGAGGGGGTGGAAAATAGTTTACCATGCTAATGGACATCAGAAGAAAGCTGGGGTGGCAATCCTTATATCAGATCAATTAGATTTTAAGCCAAAGACTATAATAAGAGATGAGGAGGGTCATATTATATCATACTCAAAGGTCAATGAGAAGGTCTAACAAGTTTAAATATCTATGCCCCTAACATGGGAGCAGCCAACTATATAAACCAATTAATAACAAAATCAAATAAACACATTGACAAGAATACAATAATGGTAGGGGACTTTAACACACCCCTCACTGAAATGGACAGATCATCCAAGCATAAGATCAACAAGGAAATAAAGGTCTTAAATGACACACTGGAGCAGATGGACATCACAGATATATTCAGAACATTCCTTCCCAAAGCAACAGAATACACATTCTTCTCTAGTGCCCATTGAACATTCTCTAGAATAGATCACATCCTGGGTCATAAATCAGGTCTCAACCGGTATCAAAAGATTGGGATCATTTCCTGCATATTTTCAGACCACAATGCCCTGAAGCTAGAACTCAATTACAAGAGGAAATTTGGAAAGAACCCAAATACATGAAGACTAAAGAGCATCTTTATAAAAAATGAATGGGTCAATCAGCAAATTAAAGAAGAATTGAAAAAAAAAAATCATGGAAACAAATGATAATGAAAACACAACAGTTCAAAATCTGTGGGACACAGCAAAGGCAATCCCGAGGGGAAAATATATAGTAATACAAGCCTTTCTAAAGAAACAAGAAAGGTCTCAAATATACAACCTAAACCTCCACCTAAAGGAGCTCGAGAAAGAACAACAAAGAAAGCCTAAACCCAGCAAGAGAAGAGGAATAATAACGATCAGAATAGAAATCAATGAAATAGAAACCAAAAAAAACTATAGAACAAATCAATGAAACTAGGAGCTCATTCTTTGAAATAATTAATAAGATTGATAAACCCCTGGCCAGACTTATCAAAAAGAAAAGATAAAGGACCCAAATAAATAAAATCATGAATGAAAGAGGAGAGATCACAACTAACACCAAAGTAATATAAACAATTATAAAAACATACTAAAAGCAACTCTATGTTAGCAAATTTGACAATCTGGAAGAAATGGATACATTCCTAGAGACTGATAACTACCACAACTGAACCAGGAAGAAATAGAAAACGTGAACAGACCCATAACCAGTAAGGAGATTGAAACAGAAATCAAAAATCTCCAAACAAACAGGAGCCCAGGACCAGCTGGCTTCCAAGGGGAATTCTACCAAACATTTAAAGAAGAATTAATTCCTATTCTCCTGAAACTGCTACAAAAAATAGAAATGGAAGGAAAACTTCCAAACTCATTTTATGAGGCCAGCATCACCTTGATCCCCAAATCAGACAAGAATCCCATTAAAAAAGGGAATCACAGACCTATACCCTTGATGAACACAGATGCGAAAATTCTCACCAAATTACTAACCAATAGGATCCAACAGTACATTAAAAGGATTATTCACCATGACCAAGTGGGACTTATTCCAGGGCTGCAAGGTTCGTTCAACATCAACAAATCAATCAATGTGATGCAATACATTAATAAAAGAAAAAAAACAAGAACCATATGATACTCTCAATAGATGCTGAAAGAGCATTTGACAAAGTACAGCATCATTTCCTGATCAAAACTATTCAAAGTATAGGGATAGAGAGTACATACCTCAATATCATCAAAGCCATCTATGAAAAACCCACCACAAATATCATTCTCAATGGGGAAAAACTGAGAGCTTTTCCCTAAGATCAGGAACAGGGCAGAGATATCCATTATCACCACTTCTATTCAACATAGTACTAGAAGTCCTAGCCTCAGCAATCAGACAAAAAAAGAAGTTAAAGGCATCCAAATTGGCAAAGGAGAAGTGAAACTATCAGTCTTTGCAGATATGATACTATATGTGGAAAACCCAAAAGACTCCACTCCAAATCTGCTAGACCTTGTACAGGAATTCAGTAAAGTGTCAGGATATAAAATCAGTCTAGAGAAATCAGGTGCATTTCTTTACACCAACAACAAGATAGAAGAAAGAGAAATTAAGGAATCAATCCTATTTACAATTGCACCCAAAACCATGAGATACATAGGAATAAACCTAACCAAAGAGGCAAGGAATCTGTACTCAGAAAACTAAAAAGTGCTTATGAAAGAAATTGAGAAAGACACAAAGAAATGGAAAAATGTTCCATGCTCCTGGATTGGAAGAACAAATATTGTGAAAATGTCCATGCTACCTAAGGCAATCTACACAGTTAATGCAATCCCTATCAAATTCCCATCCATTTTTTTTCAAAGAAATGGAAAAAAAATAATCCTAAAATTTATATGGAATCAGAAAAGACCTCGAATAGCCAGAGGAATGTTGAAAAAGAAAGCCAAAGTTGGGGGCATCACAATTCCAGACTTCAAGCTCTATTATAAAGCTGTCATCACCAAGACAGTATGGTACTGGCACAAAAACAGACACATAGATCAATGGAACAGAATAAAGAGCCCAGAAATAGACCCTCAACTCTATAGTTAACTAATTTTTGATAAAGCAGGAAAGAATGTCCAATGGAAAAAAGACAGTCTCTTCAACAAACTGTGTTGGGAAAATTGGACATCCACATGCAGAAAAATGAAATTGGGACATTTCCTTACACCACGCAAAAAAATAGACTCAAAATGGATGAAGGACCTCAACGTGAGAAAGGAATCCATCAAAACCCTTGAGAAGTACACAGGCAGCAACCCCTTTGACCTCAGCCACAGCAACTTCTTCCTAGGAACATCGTTAAAGGCAAGGGAAGCAAGGGCAAAATTAACTATTGGGATTTCATCAAGACCAAAAGCTTTTGCATAACAAAGGAAACAGTTAACAAAACCAAAAGACAACAATTTGGAGAATATATTCTCCCAATATTGGAGAAGATATTTGCCAACGACATATCAGATAAAGTGCTAGTATCTGAAATCTATAAAGAGCTTACCAAACCAACACCCAAAGAACAAATAATCCAATCAAGAAATGGGCAGAGGACATGAACAGATATTTGTGCAAAGAAGAGTTCCAGATGGCCAACAGACACATGAAAAAGTGCTCCACATCAATGGGCATCAGGGAAATACAAATCAAAACCACAATGAGATACCACCTCACACCAGTCAGAATGGCTAAAATGAACAAGTTAGGAAATGACAGATACTGCAAGGATATGGAGAAAGGGGAAACCTTCTACACTGTTGGTGGGAATGCAAGCTGGTGCAACCACTCTGGAAAACAGCACAGAGGTTCCTCCAATAGTTGAAAATAGAGCTACCTTACGACCCAGCAGTTGCACTACTGGGTATTTACCCTAAAGATACAAATGTAGTGATCTGAATATTTATAACAACAATGTCCACAATAGCCAAAATATGGAAAGAACCTAGATGTCCATCAACAGATGAATAGATAAAGAAGAGGTAGTATATATATATATATATATATATATATATATATACACACACATATACATGTGTACATATATATGCATATATGTGTGTGTATATATATATATAATGGAATACTATGCAGCCATCAAAAGAAATGAAATCTTGCCTTTGAGATGATGTGGATGGAGCTAGAGGGTATTATACTTAGCAAAATAATTCAATCGGAGAAAGACAACTATCATATGATCTCCCTGATATGAGTAAGTGGAGATGCAACGTGGGGGGTTTGGAGGGTAGGACAAGAATAAATGAAACAAGATGGGATCAGGAGGGAGGCAAACCATAAGAGACTCCTAATCTCACAAAACAAACTGAGAGGGGCTGAGGGGATGGGGGTGGGGAGAGGGTTGTTGGGTTATGGACATTGGGGAGAGTATGTGCTATGGTGAGTGCTGTGAAGTGTGTAAACCTGGTGATTCACAGACCTGTACCCCTGGGGCTAACAATACATTATGTGTTTATAAAAATTTTAAAAAGAATTAAAAAGAAACTGAAGTAAATATAACATTAGACTTAAGAGAAAAAGAACCAAACTAAAAATACTAACAAAGCAATACAATCATTGTATTTATAATTTGAACTTTAAAGTACTTATTAGTACTATGCACGTGAAAATATATGAAGTATATAACACTGTACTGCAAAGGAAACGTTTAGCAAGACTTCAATCCATTCCCTCCCTTTACTGGGTGACATTCCTTAGAGAGAATGACAGCAGGTAAGCAGGTAACATCATCAAATCTCTTTGTGAACATGCTGAACCCAGACCTCCTAGTGTGTTGTACCTGGGTCTTGATTTATAAAGATGACTGAGTGACCACACACAGATTTTGATGCTGTTGAAAGAAAAGTTTAATATTCAGAGTTCCCATAGACACAAGTCATGGCTCACCACACAAAGTCAAAGGAAGAACACCAGATTTTGTTCAAGAAGCAGAAGTATGAGTAAGGGGAACACAAAGATCTTGACCTTCAGTGGGGTTTCTATAAGAAAGACAAAGCAAAGTAAGGTAAATAGTTTAGGGTTGGACACTTGGAATAATTTCAGCTGGTTTTAGGCTATAGTGGTGGTACCCCTTGTAGGTGCCTGGTAGTTGGTCTTGGGATGACAGAAGGATTTTGCCTCCTGGATATACACACCAGATAAAGGAGTTTTGAATCTGAATCAGTTATTTTGTATATCAAAGGTATTCTCCAGGTTGAGTTTCTTGCTATCTCTAAGAATATGCTAAATCAGAAGGGAAGGTCTCCTCCAGCCAGAAAGTTTTTTAAGATGTCAAACATCTTAACATACAGGAAATTAATATATATATAAATATTTTATATTATATATAATATAATATACTATAATATATGTTACTATATTATAGTATATTATATCACAATTATATTATATTATATTATATTATATTATATTATATTATATATTTTAATTATATATAATTAAAATTATATTATATAATTTTATATTATATATAATACCCACACACACAGTATACTGAGAAAATTAACTAAATGGCATTTTCCTGCAGAAGAATCCTTATCTATGACATACTTTTAGTAGGATATATTTGATCTGTCTACAATTGCTTATGTAGGGATCAGCAAACCATGACCTATCCGTTAAGAATGTTTTTACCTTTTTTACATGTTGTAAAAATAAAATACAAAGATTAACAGAGATTATATGTGGCCCACAAAGTCTAAAATATTTTCTTTACAGAAAAAAAAATGCCAACATCTGACTTACTGTAACCAAACAACAAATCTATGGATTTATGGGGAAAAATAAATTTGCTAGAAACACTGATAGTAGAAAACAAACTTCTGTTACATTGAGACATACAAAACACTTAAAAATGAATGATCACGTTACATTTTTTTTAGAAGATTTTATTTATTTCATTTGACAGAGAGATAGAGAGCACAAGTAAGCAGAGCAGCAAGCAGAGGGAGAGAGAGAGAAAGGCAGGCTCTCTGCTGAGTAGGGAGCCCAATGTCGGGCTCGATCCCAGGACCTGAGCTGAAGGCAGCCGCTTAGCCAACTGAGCCATCCAGGCACCCCATGTTACATTTTTCAACTTGACTCAATTAACTACACACAATGATCAAGTGTCTTCAAGTTTTACGGTTGAATTTACCTATGGTTTTATGTGGAAAATGTTCTCTAAGCAATACACCTATTAGAATATAAATGAAGATAATTCATGACCCAAACAACTCTCATCTGTACAACTGATATGATCAGAACTAGAGCTTAGCTATCTTCTGTGTTGATTTGGGCCCAGAGAATACCCTAATGTCGCAAGAAGTTACCTGGGTTTCTGCATTTGTGGTCTTATACCTCCCTCTGCTTTATCAGTATTCACAGGTTGTTGTACTTTTGATATTGTTGGAAAACTTTACTGGGTAAGAACCTTGACTTTCTAAATCTCTAATGATCATTTTGGTCATACACAGCTGATTTCAATAATTTTCATATATGAAAATGTAATGGTGTGATTTTTTTTTTTTAGAAATACTAAAGAGTGAGAAAGGAAAACAACAAACCTGAAAATTAAGGATTATGTTATGGACTAAATATGAAAACTTCAAATTAGTTTGAAGCTCTAATTGCAATTATGATAGTATTTGGGGGTACGGCCTTTGGGCGGTATTTTGGTTGAGAGGAGGTCACAAGAGTGAGGCTCTCATGATGGGACTAATATCCTTACAAAAAGAGATGCCAGAGACTGTGCTTATCTCTCTCTAACCTGCACGGACACAGAGAAAAAGTGGCCTTTTGGAAGCCAGAAAGAGTATTCTCACCAGAACCTGACATGCTGGCATTCTGATCTTGAACTTCTAGATTCCAGAATGGTGAGAAAATAAATTTCTGGTGTTTAAGCCACGCAGGATATACAAAATGGTGATTCTGCTAAGGTAGATATGCTGGTGCTGAGGCCGAAATAATTCATGATGATAATGTTGATTAGAACTGCATCTGCCAAGTGAACACTGAACAAATAAAGATGGATCTTGTCTGCATTGTAGTAATTGGTATTATTTTTCCTCTGACTTCACCTGGTAGGTGGAAGGTAGAGCCTCAGTGTGAATGTCAGTATAAGAGGCAGTGGACCATCAGCCTTAGGCATCAGAGAATGCGTATGGTAGGTTTTTTGCTGAGGTTCTGATGCTGATGATTGTTAACTCTTGAAAAAAAAAAATGGTGTCCTGTAACCATCATGTATATTAAGCTGCTTATAATTTCCTAAAATAATACCAAAGGATTATTTTTTTTTAAAGACTTTATTTATTTGACAGAGAGAGACACAGCAAGAGAGGAACACAAGCACAGGGAGCAGGAGAGGGAGAAGCAGGCTTCCTGATGAGCAGGAGCCTGATTTAGGGCTTGATTCCAGGACCCTGGGATCATGACCTGAGCCAAAGGCAGACAGTTAATGACTAAACCACCCAGATGCCCCTACCAAAGGATTCTTAATATTGATTGGCATATCTTATATTATATTTCATCATTTTCTATAAGTGTAATCTCGAAAGTTTCTTTGCTTCATTGTTAATTATTGTTTTACTTCAGCCTTCAAGTCATCAATTTATTTTTTGAAGATATTGATGAAGCTATCAAAATACATTATTCTATCACTTATTTGAAGCTGCTTTTGACTTTATAAATGACTGGATTATTTCAGGGCCACCTGGGTGGCTCAGTGGGTTAAGCCTCTGCCTTTGGCTCAGGTCATGATCTCAGGGTCCTGGGATCCAGCCCCGCATCGGGCTCTCTGCTCCGCGGGGCAGGAGCTGCTTCCTCCTCTCTCTCTGCCTGTCTCTCTGCCTACTTGTGATCTCTGTCTGTCAAATAAATAAAAACAAAATCTTTAAAAGTAAATGGATAAATAAAAAGAAATGACTGGATTATTTCAAACGTTATTTATCTGGCTTTCACCCAAATTCTTTAAATTCTTTATATATATATATATATATATTTTTTTGTTTGTTTGTTTGTTTGTTTCATATAGCTGTGCAAAGATTACTATTTAAAGCCTGGCAGTATTGTATCTCTTTCAGATCCATACCACAGTGATTCAGAATCTAAACAATATGATCCATAAATATGTGACTTTGAAACCTGATATTAGATGTTGAAGAATGTGCAAGGTGGAGGTGGTAATTTCCAGCCAAATGTGCAAATTGTTCCTCAGGAGGCCAGACACATTGTATATGACCAGTGACATTGCAATCTACAATACTTTCTTTCCTAAGTTTCCCACTGCCCTCCAGAATGAAATACTGTGGCATTAGTGTAGATGCATCTTTGCTGTCATAGCATTTTATTTTGTTTTGTTTGACCAGAACAGAAATACACATTTTTGGAATAGCAACATCATTTTTTCTTCCTTTTATGTATTTATGTATTTAATCTTGGTGTACATGTAGTAGTATTTGAGTAGGATGGTAATTTCTTAAATTCATTTGCACATTGTTTTTTCTTTGGGTAAAATTTTTGGTGTTATTTAAAGCTATACTACAAGTGTTTGTTTGTACCACAATGGATGAATTATAACTTGAGGAACAGAAAAACTGAAACACTGTTGTCTGCTTCATTAGATCCCTAACCAAATAGTGAAGGAAAAGTAATTTGAAACAAACCATAAAATGTTACCTTATTAAATATACCCAAGTCAACTTAAGACAAATGAATACAATATAAAAATTAATTATCTGTAGCATTTTTCTTCACTCAACATGGTTATAATTGTAAAGCCAGTCTATTAAAATAATGTTAATTTTTATTGTATACTTATTTATATTTGAGTAGGTAGTCCTAGACATAATTTTAGTTTCTAGTTGTTTTTTTAATCTATTTAAAGTTCAGTAGACAGAGTTATATTTTCAATTTTCAATATACATTTATTGAAAACTACTGTCAGCCAGGAAATTCAGCCTGATAATATCAAAAGCTGATATTAATGGAGCATTTAATATTTTCTAAGCTCTGTTGGAATATGTTACAGGTACTAACTTATTCCTTTGTTCCAACATGTAGAGGCAAATGCTCTTATAACCACATTTTAACCATAAAGAAACTGATTATCAGAGAAGTTAAATTATTTGCTCAAGGGCACAGTGAAAAAAGCACAGACAAGACTCAAACCCATGCATGTTAGAACTTTGCTCTTAAGCAATGAACAGAACACACTTATTAAAAGCTGGCTGCAAAGTAACACAATACCCAAGATATGTATTGCCCTGAGGCCTCAGAACAAACAATCCACTCTGCTAGAGAAGCTTCCAGAAAGGTAATAATTGAGTAGTATGAATGAGAAGGAGTTTGCCAGAGAAAGAAGGGAACTAGATATTCAAGACCAGAAAAACACAATGTACCAAATGCAAGGCCATATGACACATGGGCAAGCATGGGAAAGATGGAGGACTGTGTGGGATCACACAGATCAGCTAATCAGCTAATCAGCCTATGTGATGATATAGTTGTGATCTGCATAAGGTCTTTCTCACCTACTAAATTTTAACTGCCCTGAAGGCAGGAAATGTTTTTGTATCATTTACTCTATTCCTGTCACCTACCTCAATGCCTCCTGCTTCTCAATAAATATATATTAAATGAATGAATAAATGCATGAATGCATGAATGAATGAATGAATGATGTAGATATAGGTTGGTGGCTGCATTGACGTTAGATTCTGTAGGCCCAAGAAGATTTTTTGAGTATTTGTGAAGGAAAGTGACAAGATTGCATTTTTGGTTGTTTCTTAAAAACATAACTCAGGGGTAGTTTTGAGGGACTCTTTAAAGTAGCCCCTCATGAAGATAAATGATAATTTATGTAAGTATATGTTTCCACAGTACTTTTGTTTCTGAGTAATTCATCAAAACTCTCTATTTCTTCCTCTTGTCAAATGAGGGGATGAAATCATCAGGTCATCTTACCCAACACATGTGTAGCACATACTAGAGTGTAAGAACATGGTCTTACCATGTTGATATTGACACATAATGGACAAACCTGGCAACACAAAGCACCCAAGACCCAAGGCTACAATCTGGTATTTTATGATTAACAACAACAACAACACAAAAACAACTTCAGAGTGGTTATACCTGGCTTATCCCAGGTTGGCATAAAGGAGAAGATGACATTTGAACTTTGGGTAAGTCTTAGAAAAAACGTGACGCTTATTTGGAGGAAAGTATCACTAAATTATTTGAAAGTGGAATGCAAATTCTTGGTAGGAAGGCCTACTTAATGCAGCAATTTACTGATATATTACATAAAAATCCTATTTTGTTAAACTGACAAACTTATTCCATCTAAAATCCTTTTTTTAATTTTTTTTTTTTTATTTAAACAATAGCTAAGGAAACAAGCTTCCCAAAAGTAAGAAAGAAACCACGGCAGAAGATGAATTCCAAATGGCTCCAACTATGTCAGTTCTAAGATCATGATTTTTATGATTCAGAACATAAATTGTTTTCCAAAAAGAAATCTTTCATTATTAAAATAACAATTGAAAATAGTTAGCTCTTCTCTTCTAAATATATAATAAAATAATGTGCAAAATTGATAATAATATTAATTCTAGAAGAGTAATTTATATTGTATAGAATACCTGCTCTTATACTCACAGACAACCTGTAAATAGGCTGGTCCTATGTTCCTTTTCTCATTGTATAAAAGATTGAAACGAAGGGAGCAGTAATTTTTAAGTAATTTGCCCCAAGTTACAAAATCACAACAAATATTAGAAATGAATACCAAATTTAATGTGAATGTCTCTCAAAGGACTAGAATAGCATTTTCTTTCTGTTTACTCTGACTTTAGCTTCTCATCGTTACATATTTTAAATGTTGGTATTCTCCTGGAGTTATGATACATACTTGGAGTGTGAAACCTTTGGCACTGCTCACAGAACCAGCAGCTGGAGTTCTTCTGGCTTGATTTATCTCAGCAGCTGTTTGCAGAATTATTGAAGCCAGATTCCTTTTCCTCTCTACTTTGCTCTTCTTGGGAACTGTTGATGTCATGTTATCTTTTCTGTAAAAGCTGTTATGCATCTTTCCATAAATAATGCACTTATGATAAGGCTTCAACTTAACTTCTCCCTAAACTTTTTTATTTCTTCTCCTACCCGAGTGACACCTAGTGGTGTTTTATTATTTACCTCTGTTTTGTTGTCCAAGAACATATCCTCACCTTGGTAATAGAGACTGTTATTACTTCCCAGTATCCATCCGTTTCTCATTAGTGTATTGAGCACACCATCAGTTTCTTACCTGAAGGGAATAAAATGATTTATTTTGTTCTCATTTTTTTCCTTTCATAACTTGTACTAGTAAATTGCTGAGGCCATATTTTCTCCATAATCTTTCATCATGTATTTTGAATAATGCACTAAAACACTTTTTTTTAGAAACTGTTGCATACATAGCAAATGATACATGTTATGATGGTGGCATAGATAAGCTGCTATGAGAGTTCAGATGAGTGGGTAAAATGTGGGCCCTGAGTAGGCAAGGAAGATTAGGAAGAGTAACAACTTAGATCAGTCTTGAATAAACTTATGGCTATGCTACTCATCTGGAGCATAATGGGGTGGATAAAAATTAAAGAGTCTGAAAAATTAATGATTTTGACCCATAGAACCTGAGTAATCTCTGATAGAATGCTATGAGGCATTAAATGCACAGTAAGTATTTGCTGATTTTTTTTTCTTTAAATAGTTCATTTATTTATTTGACACACATACAGAGATCACAGAGAGGCAGGCAGAGAGAGAGAGAGAGAGGGGGAAGCAGGCTCTCCGCTGAGCAGAGAGCCAGATGCTGGCCTCAATCCCAGGGTCCTGGGATCATGACCTGAGCCAAGGGCAGAGGCTTGTCCCACTGAGCCACCCAGGTGCCCTAATTATTTGCTGATTAAATGAATCTAGTACTATGGATTGATATAGTTCTCTTTTGATGGAGTAGAGAATGTAATTTTTGCATAGGAAACAATGGTTTAGAGAAGAACATTGCTAACTCTGGTAGAAATAAAGATAATAAAAACTCATCTTTTAAAACAAAAAATTATATGGGGTGACTGGGTGGCTCAATTGGTTAAGCATCTGACTTTTGGTTTCAGCTCAGGTCATAAACTCAAGGTAATTAAATCAAGCCCCATGTTGGGCTCTGCACTTAGCTGATAGTCTACTTGGGATTCTCTTTCCCTCTCCCTAGGCCCTTCCCACTCATGCCCTCTCTTTCTCTCTCTCTCTAAAATAAATAAATAAATCATAAGAAAAATAAATAAAATATTATAAAAAAGCAACATATACTGAATGAGATACACTATCACCAGAAATGCTTCTCCTTCAGGAATGATTTGTAATAAATAACTGTTTGTCATTATTTACTATTTGCCAAATATTGTGCCAACCTATTCACATATGTTTTCTTTTTTTTTTTTTTTAAGATTTTATTTATTTATTTGACAGACAGAGATCACAAGTAAACAGAAAGGCAGGCAGAGAGATAGGAGGAAGCAGGCTCCCTGCTGAACAGAGGGCCCGGTGCGGGGCTCGATCCCAGGACGATCTCAGGATGCTGGGATCATGACCCGAGCCAAAGGCAGAGGTTTTAACCCACTGAGCCACCCAGGCGCCCCTCACATATGTTTTCTAATAGATGCTTATAACAAACTTGTAGGGTCCCACCAAATACCCTAGTTTACAAATAAAGAAAAAGATGTGTAGTGAGGCACAGTACCCAGACATACATACTTGATCTTTGCCTGAAATATATCCAACCTTTACTTTTAATCCCAGAAATACCATACTTTGAAGAAAGTACTGCCTGGAATATAACCAAAACAACAGCAATCTTTATCATTTTCAGTTTTGTTCCTGCTCACCTGAAAAGAAGCAATCATAGCCTGTATTGGATAGAAGAAAAACTGGAGATTGGCAAGTAAGTTCTTAGTAGAATTTGTCAAGGCCAGTGGAGAAAAGCTTTGTCCTGATCTTAGAAAACCTGCCCTTGATTTGTGAATGAGAATATCCCTATTTTATACAGGAGCATTAGTTAATCTATTTTAATCTTTGAATCTAATCTTTCTTTTGTTTATATGTTATCACCGACAAACACTCTGCTTAATAGGTTGGTCTGTTTTGTAAATTTATTTTTATTTTTATTAAAAAAAATTTTAAGATTTTATTTATTTATTTGACAGAGAGAGATCACAAGTAGGCAGAGAGGCAGGCAGAGAGAGAGAGGAGGAAGCAGGCTTCCCGCCGAGCAGAGAGCCCAATGTGGGGCTTGATTCCAGGACCCTGAGATCATGACCTGAGCCGAAGGCAGAGGCTTAACCCACTGAGCCACTCAGGCACCCCTGTAAATTTATTTTTAAATTCTACACATAGATGCTGTCAATTATATTTTCATGCCATATGGTTTTAATGGTAAATACAGTAATATTTTTACCTGCCTATTTTTTTTTTTGGCTTCTAATTTAGTTTCTTGACTGTGAAGTTACTTTTGTCTGCAAACTAACTATATGTTTAGATAGACCTATGATGACACTATTTGGGTTGTTTGTTTGTTTGTTTTGGTACCTTTGAATACTTTTGACCGTGAGGACACCATTTCTTAAACTCCTTTTAGCTATTTGAGATGTTAAATATTTCATATATGTAACAATTATGTATCTCAGCAATGAATTCCAAAAGTGTCATTACTACTGTTCAGCAATTTTGATTTTAAGTTAAACTACAATAGAAGATCTCTATTAATATTCTTAACTGTTAACTACAGATAGCACAATATTTTTTAACTTAACCTGAATTAACTTGAACATCTTTTCATCTTTTTAAAAAATAAGTATTTTTATGAGTTATTTTATTTCTGCAATTCTTATTGATTGTATTTATATCAACATAATTATTTAAATTAAGGATATATTTTTTGTTGTTTATCAAACATATGCTTTGAAAATATATATTATTATAATGGACTCTGATTATTTATTGGTAGATACAGTAATGTTTTGTAACCAACAACCACAAAACCCATACAATAAGCTATTTTAAGCTATTTCTTTTAAGCTCACACAGGTATGGGTTGACTAGGAGACCATCTGGTCTCAAAGGGCTGAGAGTCACCTATGTGATTAGCAGTCATTCATCTAATGAAACCACTAAGTGCTTTGTTCTGTTTTGTTTTTCTTTGTTTTGTTTTCTTGGCCATAATCTCTCACTTGCTTGGGGCCTCAGTGAAGCTGCCTCATTTCTCCCCCAGGTGGTTCCCGATTCTCTACCAGGTTAGCTATCTTTATTTGTTCTCAAAATGAAGTCAGAGAAGCAAGAAAAAGCACACAAAGACTCAAGATCTCTGGAGGCCTAGTTTGGAAATGGAATATTGTCACTTGTTCCATACTCTCTTGACCATATAGCAAATCATGAAACAAGCCCAACTTCAGAGATTCAGAAAGGATCCAACTCTATGAAAACTACAATGTTACATTATCAAAGGAATAGCTATATTGAAATATGTAGAATAGGGGACATTTTTGTAATCAAATTTTTTCATTAATTTTGATAAATATTCTCTGATACTAGTCTTTGAAGAAAAAAACTTGTTTCTGGCAATTTTCATAATTATATGTCTGTGTGTCGATTTTATTTATTTCTAGTCTAATTTTTCTTATTTCCTTTTTATAGTTTTTTTGGAGTTATTTTATTAATAGTTTACTAAGTACCAAGTTAGATTCTTAACTAGTTAATTTGCTATTTTTCTTTTCTTATATTTAAGCACATTTAAATTCCCATATGAAAATAATTTAGCATCATCTCATAAGTTCTTAGGAGCAATAACTTTGAAATATTTAATTATAAATATTTTCCAATTACAAGTGTGGGTTCTTATTTGATATAAATTATTAGTGTATTGTAAATTTCAAATATGCATTTGTAACAAAATTAACTTTTAGAAGGTATTTTCTAATATAATGGCATTGAATTCAGAAAATGTAGATTTGAATCACAACATAGATTATTCTCACAAACATAATTTGGAACAAAGTCAGAAAACACACACACAAAATACATACTTATGAATCCATTTATACAAAGTTCAAAAACAAGCAAAATTTTTCCTTTTCCTTTGGGAGTACATAGTGACTAGGTAGTGGCACAAGGGAGATTTTTGAGAATTCTGGTAATATGTTTTTCTTGATCTAGGTGCTAGTGACAAGGCTATTGTTAATTCATGCAAATTATCAAGCTGTTTATATTTGTGATTTATGAATATTTTTGTGTGTTTGCCACACTCCAGGAAATAGCTGAAAAATCTCAGTGAATTTACTCACAGCAGAGTTTATAGACAGAGCCAAAGAGAATTAGTAGAACAAAATCCAAATGTAAGTAATTATGAATTTGTAACACAGATTCAAAGAGAGAAAATTATGAAAAAGAGGTTATACGTGTGGTGAATATTTCTTCTAATGTGTGTTACTCCTCCCATCAAGACATAGAGTCTAGCTCCTCACTATTTGAATATGGTATGGCCCTAGGACATGCTTTGAGCAACAGAATGTGACAAGAGTGACATTGTTTTACTTTCAAGTCCGGTATTTGGGAAGCCTTGCAATCAAGTAGTCTGTTAAGTTGCTAGCAGGTGCTAGGTGGACTCATCACACTTACAGAGATTTAGTCATTAGGAATACAATCAGACCAAATGATTTTACACAGTTTGTAACTTCTGGTATAGCAGGCAACTGGAACTTCATTGCTCTCATTGATCTCTTTTGCCCCCCCCCCCCCCCCAAGTACTGTAGGGATGATTCGAAATGGGCCTTGGTGAATTCGGAGCACACAGCTAATTCATGTCCAATTTTGGAACCCCAAGTTTAGGAAACCTTGAATTTCATAATGTGCTGCTAAAAAACCTTGCCCAAACTTTATTCCGAGGAAGACATGGTATTTATTACTCTGGAATGTAATAACTTCTTCTCTGAGAGCAAGTATTTTCTTGCTATATCTCCTTATACAAATATTTTTAAACTGGCCATAAATGCCAAGCCACATAGAAATGTAAGGGATTCATGGAGAATTGTTTCTCATCAGCAACTTCTGAATGCTTCTATAATGTATAAAGGACCAATCTAGCATCTAGAGGAAGGCATGTGAAATATCAGAAACCATTCCCTCTGAGAACTCTTGTATAAGTAAAGAAAGAAACTCAGTTAAATTCAGTCCAAATTAGTGATTCACATTTTGTGAGCAAATAGTACACTGTTTTTTTATATGATTTGCTATCCAGTATTAGATAACTGAAACAAAGATGTCAAGTTAAGATTCATAAAAGGAAATATCTCCAAGCATGGCTAGTTACTTTGCAGAATAGTAACAGATTATTTGTACAAAATGATTAGCAACAATCTCATTCTTCTTCTAGGACAATTTTTGCAAAACTACTTTCCAGAAGCTATTTGGAAATATACATATTCCTGCAGATAAAACATTCTACTCATAGTGCTTTATTATCAGTGCTTAAGTTATAATTAAAGAAAAACAGTTTTATAGATATCACTATTTTTTTTCACTAAGATTTTGAGCCACTGAGAATATAACCACCAAGCTTATGCAAATACATATTCATGGTATCTGTATTCATTTGATAATAGAACTGGTGAGTCCAACTGTGAGTTTTTCTTTTGGTTCCTGACAGAATGAAGTGGAACAGTTGAGATTTGTTAGTACGGAGATTATTCTTTTATTTGTTCAACAATCATGAATTGTTCACAGTTAAGTCCCTCCTCTGCCCTCCTGTAATTTTATGGATCTTTCCTTCATTGCACTTCCCCTTTTGCTGCCTCCACTACCTTAAGCATACTTACTATTCCATAGTGACCAGGTGGTTACGTTTTTCCAAAATGCCTTTTTGAAATAACTATGCACTAAACTTCTTTTTATCTTTTTTAAAAAATATTTTATTCATTTATTTGACAGAGAGAGAGAGAGAGATCACAAGTAGGCAGAAAGGCAGGCAGAGAGTGAGGGGGAAGCAGGCTCCCCGCTGAGCAGAGAACCCAGTGCCAGGGCTCAATCCAGGACCCTGAGATCATGACCTGAGCCCAAGGCAGAGGCTCAATCCAGTGAGCCACCCAGGCACTCCCAAGCTTCCTTTTATCTTTAAGCAGTTTGGTCAAATATCAGTTGTGTCATACCCTCACTCTCTGACTACCCAGTTTAATCCCCATCACTTGCTATTATAATTTCATGTTTTTTTCCATAGCACTTTATCACCATTAGCAATTTTTAAAAATATTTTTTGTTTTTCTTTATTAGCTGTCTCTTTTCCTGAAAACTAACTTTAAAAAAAATGGGGTTTTGTTTCTTCACTGTAATGTTCCTAGTGCTTAAAACAGTTCCTAGTACAAAGCAGGTGATCAAAAATGTTTGTTGAATGAATGAATATATGAATTAATGGAGCACAACCAGCCTGTTATTTTAAAAAGAATCTCCAACACCATAGTAGTATAATAAAATTTTATTTATCACATTTGTTAGGGGGTCTGATTTTTGTCTTCTCACTTCAGAAGTTGATGGATACTGAACCATCATACACACTGCTGCCAGTGTAGCAAGGCATTGAGGGTTAAGCAAACCACACGCTAGTTTATTCCCATTCAAAAATAATAAAGAGCAAATTTGGTCATATTTCACTGGGCAATGTAGGCAAATTGTACCTACCATGTGCCAAAAGAAAAGAGGCTGTGATAATGGCAGAGATGGTATTTGTATATGGTGGCTGGGGAATACCTCTCTGAGAGAGTAACCTTTGAGTTGAACTCTAATTCATTACTGGAGGCTGACAGCTCTCATGTTCTAAAACATGACTGAGATCCCAGATCTATGTGATCTGTCTAAAATGAATAGAGTTACCTTACCTCTTAGTGTTGCTGCATTAAATAAGATAATTCATATACAACACTTAGCAATTGGAAATTAGTAACGGAAATTAGTCTGGAAATTAGTAAATGCTAAAAAATGGTATCCATTATTAATATTATTAACACTATCATTTGAAATCATTTTGAATTAAATACTAAATCCTTCTAAAAACACTGAAATGTAAAAGCATATCTAAAAAAGAGATCAATGCTAAGTGGATTTTGTCATAAAAATGGTCATCCAGGTTGTAGGATAATTACAGAGTTAAGTATTGAATCATGTTTGGTTGAAGTGGCTACATACAGAATAACATGTAATGTAACTAGTTGTTGAAACCAGAGCAATGATGGAATATATTGAAGAAAGCAATTTTTTGAAGATCAAGCAAATAACATTTGTCAGAAATACAGGGTTAAATTTTATGAAATTTATGTTTTCAGAATTTATGTTTTATAACCCACTTACTACTAGCAGATGGAGGCATTAGTTGGAATATGTTGTTCAAGGGCTGCATGGGTGGCTCAGTCAGTTAAGTGTCTTGACTCTTGGTTTCAGCTCAGGTCATAAACTCAGGGTCATGAGATTGAGCCCCATCTCAGGCTCCGTGTCAAAATTCTCTCTCTCCCTCTCCCTGCCCTTCCTTCCCACTTGGACACACTCCCCCTCTATTTCTCTCTCTCATAAATAAATAAATAATGGTTCATTCTGGAGACAGAAAAGATTAAGTGTTATCTCTGATTACTTTTAGGTAGGTTACAAATTTTACAAGGATCATCTTTTGTTATATGGGCATGTGCTATAAAATGGAACGCTTTAAAAAGATTAATATGATAGCATAAATAATTGTATAATGCCAGGGTATTACCTACAACACTGAAGAAAAACATTGGTATTGGATTACAGGAGGAAATTATAAAAAGAGAGACTTGACATAGTAGTTTAGAGGAAATTTTGACAAGATGCCTTTATAGTGGAGACAGATGATGCTGAATTTGCCTACAAAAATAAATAAAAGAAACATTCTATTTCTCCTGTATTGTTTTAAACTCAACAAAGTTGAAAGTAATTAGGCATGTTGGTTAAACACATGGTACTTATTAGTAGAGTAATTAACATAGATTTCCACAATAATGTAAGAATGTATATATTAATACTTGATTTATTATTCAAGGACATTATGTTGTTTAACTCATTGGTGGAAATCATGAACATTACTACAATTTAGGTCATATATTTACTGGAAAGCCTACTTGAAGTTATGTTGTACAAAGAAGAGTTAAAAAAAGACAGAGGAATAAGACCCAAAATGGTTGTTTATAATCATATGGTACTAATTAGTGTTTCCTTAACACTGATTGTTAAGGAGCACAGTGTGACTTACATTTCCATTTTGATTTAACACATTTTATCTAGGTGTTTAGTTGTTCATGGGTATGAGAATGTATTTTACCATTCACTGAGATCTCAGTTGTAGCTATGATATTTCTGACTTAACTGAGCTTTTTCCACCTCAAGTTTTAGGAAAAAAAAAAATAAATTGCCATTCCTCAAAGCACTAAATTACTTTTAGTATTATAATTTGTAGTCCTTTGTCTCTCCTTGATCTTCTGACATTTTTTTTCATGTCTCCTCTTATAGTGCACTTAAGCAGAGCTATTTTGATTAAATAACTCCCCAGAGGACTGAAATTATAATACAATAGTCTTCCAAACAGGTTATTCTTGAGTACATATTGCCATTATGCAGTGCAGATATAAAATCAGTATTTCATAAATGCATGTTTCTATGAAATCTGCCAAGTAGATGAATATCTCTTTCATTGTTCCTGACATCATTGAATTATAAATAATAAAGTGAAGCTCAAATTGTTTATTTGCAATGGAACAGCTCTGAGAAAAATTTCAGTTATCAATGATACAGTAACCTCTAGGAAAGATGGTAACTTTAAAATTACAGTGAACATGATCTGAAATAATTTCCCTTAAATTGGGCAATTGCTCAGAATTGCCATAAATCAATTCTCCAAATCCAATAGAGTTAAAATGAATGGTGAGTACATTCTTATTCAATTCATTTTTTTTTTTTTTTAAGATTCAATCTGCTTCATTATTTTGGAGTTAAGATGTCATAAGATTGGTAAAAGTAATTACTAATTAGCACAATTTCACGAGGGCAGAACACTTCATTACTAGTCAAATAGTTTACTCTTCAGAGAAATTGGTTTGTACCTTTTAAAAACAGCTCCCAGGAAAAGTACTCTTCCTTCTTTATATCAAAAGATTACTATCATCATGCACTTGGAAAATTTCAAATTCTAAAGTAAAATATGAGATGACTTAATTGAATCTTCAGAACTCTACTTTTTAAGTAAAATAAAGCCAAATATAGAATTTTTATCATTTGATTAACCATTAATCTCTTCTCACTTTTCATGTAGTTTAACTTTTAATAAAAACCAGACTGTATATTAAATCTTTAGCATATAATGAAACAGGCCTAATGAAACCTGATACCAGTTTTAAAATTCCCATTTCATATAGCTATCTTAATCCACTGGCTCCAGAAACAGTGAAAAATTCTTGACAGTTTTTTTTTTTTTTTTAAGATTTTATTTATTTTGGGCACCTGGGTAGCTCAGTCAGTTAAGTCTTTGCCTTCAGCTTGATCATGATCCCGGAGTCCTGGAATCCAACCCCACAACAGGCTCCTGCTCAAGAGGGAGTCTGCTTCTCCCTCTCCCTCTGCCTGCTGCTCCCCCTGCTTATGCTCTCTTTCTGTCAAGTAAATAAATAGAATCTTTCTTAAAAAAAAGATTCTATTTATTTATTTGTGAATGAATGTGAGCAAGAGAGAGAGAGCAGGAGCAGGGGGAGGAGGAAAGGAAGAAGCAGACTTTCCATTGAGCTGGGAGCCCAATAAGGGGCTTGCTCCCAGGACCCTGAGATCATGACCATAGCTGAAGGCAGACACTTAAACAACTGAACTACCAATTCAGTTGACAAATTAAAAAGTAAACAAACCCACAAAGTTTGGGTTATGAAAGAAAAATAAGCTCTGGATATCTAATATACATCTACATGGTCATAATTAACTAGAGTTTACTGAATACATAAAATTTGCTGAGATAATAGATCTTAAGTGTTATCAACACACACACACACACACACACACACACACAGAGAAAAAGAAAAATGTTAACTACATGATGTGATGGGCATGCTAATTAGCTTTATATTGGTGAATGTTTCACAATGCATACATATACACAATTTTTAATCATCAATTATCCTCAATAAAGCTGATAAAAATTTTATAAGTGAACAAAACTGTAAATCAGTGACAAAGGACAAAAAAAAAGTACTTCTTTAACAAACAAATCACTTAGAAACTGTTTTGTGCTGTATATTTTCTCAAAGTGCCTTCTTCTGAATAACAAAAATTTTAATGTCCTTTCTAGTAGTTGATTAACTGGAACACAATCTGGCTGTTAGTTTTGAGAGATTTAATATACTTTGGTAAGAGTTTAGAGACTTAGGTTTGTTTGTTTTATCTCTTCTGTTAGGGCAAACACAAAATAAAGAAAATGATAGGGAAATTGTAGAGTGATAAAAGGAAATAAAAAGTCCTTTTGTTATTTAGCCAGTTAAACTAAAAGTAAAATTTGGAGGTTTATTTTGCTTGCTGTTTCTTACTTAAAATTAACAAGTTAATCGTGGTTAGTATCTAGCTAATTTTTGCATGAAAGATATACTTACTAAATAATGCATTTCCAAACTTTTGTCAAGTTTTGGAAGAGAAAGGGTGCAAGACTTTTCCCACCGCAATATATGCAAGGTACACTTAACTAAAAAATGTTTGAAATGTACACTTAATTTCTAGAATTTCCTGAGCTGTGATTATACATTAATAATGAATAAGATCAACAGTAAGGAAGAGAAAGTAGTTGTTCCAAGGATACAATTCCTTTTTATTGAAAAAAAAAATTAAAGCACAAGGCTACTGTACCCTGATTCATCTCAATTGACAGGCCAATACTGACACCACTGTACCTGACTTTTACCAATCCTTCATCATTTTCCCTGTGATCCTACAGCTATTACCGTTTTTTCTGACTTGACCAAACAAAACATTGAAAAAGAACACTTACTGTATATCTAAATTAATGAAACCAGGGGTGGAAAAAGAAGCACTGTGCCACTTGAGATATTTTTGCTCTTATAAAAGATAGAGGTGCTCATGAGGTCAAGAGCTCTTTGGTTATAACTTCTAAGCATTCTAGCAATAAGAAAAAAAATCTGTATTTTACTGTATTTCTTAAAATTCTTCTTTTCTTTTTTCTTTCATTCTCTCTCTTTTTTTTCTACCATTCTATTTGAAGCACTTCTGAAAATATAGTAGACACAAAATATCAACTTTCATTTTTCTGTTGGCTGAATACAAAAATTCTGAATATTTTCACATTTATTTCTTTGATTATGCAACTCTTGGTCTTGGCAAAATGAGTATTGAAAATTTTGTACATGATAGTATGTTTAAGTATATTTTACTCTTAATTTTACATTAAAATTGTCTTTCTCTTTCTCACCAATTTATTTTACATTAACACTGAAATATGTAAAGAAAAACAAAAAAGTGTACAGTGAGGTTAAATTTATATAAATTTGAGATATTTATCATTTGATATTCTTATTTTCCTTGTTAAGTTCATGTTACTTTTAATATTAGCTAAAATAATATCTAATAAAATTGTGCTGTCTCTAAAACATATTATCATATCATTAATTTTATGATAGAATTATTTTAATATAATAATATTGCAAATCCAGTGTGTTTAAAATTTCAGAGTATGTATTCCAAAGCTGTGACTTCAAGATTTTTATCTATTTGTGTTTAAAAAACTGGATGTTCAAACATTAGTTTGAATAAATGAAAATAAAAGTGAAAATCAGGGTCAGAAATGGAATCTAAAGTTATTAAAATTTACCCAGGTGTCCATTGCTCTAAATATATGTGGTATAGAAAGTCATATTTTAGGGAAAATAATTTGAGGATGTTCATATACTTAATATCATTTTGAGAATGATACCATTATTAGCTTATTTTTTTGCCTGTCTCTCTAGGCACGGACCTTATTTTTTTTTTTAATTCTGAATACATGATATCCATCTAGTTAAAGTAGAGTTATGTAAAATAATCCAGTTTTCAGAAGAATTATTATTCTTCTGAATAATAAATGACATTTTTTTGGTTCCTGACACAGACATAATCAGAATGTTTTTCTCATAAGTGAATACTCCTGGCATGAAAGGATATTTAATAAAATGATCAACTTTGACAATGTTATCATTGTTTTTGTCATTATTATAAAACTATTATAATAAAATTCATTACTCTTAAAAGTCAAGAAAAATAATCACATCATATATGTCCACATTCTATGTAAAATAATTTTCTTTTTTTTTCTTTAAGCTTTTTTATTTAAACATATAATGTAACCCCACCACCCTCTCCCAACCCCTCTCCCCCCCACCCCCCTCAGTTTGTTTTATGATGTGGTATATATATACAATAATTTTCATTTTTCACAAATTTCCTTTTAGACTTTGCCCATATCCATGCATGTTTTACATCATTACTGCTGTACTCAATACTTTTGTTTACATTTTAGATTTGACAACAGTCATATCTTCCTTATTTTCCAGTTCCTATTCCAGAAATACTCATCTTTTAGTATTTATGACTACTACTATCCACCCTTTGGTTTTGCCCAGTGTGAGAAGTAATGACTACCTAGCCACTCCCAGAGCAGCAGAATTTTCTACCCCATGAAACTGACTATTCACATGCCAGAGTTCTTTCCAGTTCAGGCTAAATTCTGGAACACTGAAGTTGAGGGGTAGCAAAATATGCCACTTTGGTTTAATGTTTATTTTAAGGGATAGACAGTTTAAAAACAGCAGGTGCATGGAGAAACTTAGTCTGAACTCCCTTTATCTGCCTTAAGACAGATCCCTATAGGGAACTCAGTTGTCATAAACCCCCTGGGTTTTCACCAGTTCTTATCACAGGACAGACTAGCTGTGACACTACGTGTACACAACTTTTATCACAACTATCATATTTTTCATTCAGTCTTCTAGGGACCCATTCGTCTTTCCTGAAAAACATTCAGACTCCCCTAAGAGGCCTATGCAACCTCTCCCCTTTCCTTACTAAGATGGTATCTAAGTCTGAATTCTACACCAGTTCAGGGACTTACTCACTTTTTCTGGGTAACTCCCATGTAAACATGAGGTAGACATGTTTAACTTCTGTTTGGTTTTCTCTTATTAATCTGTTTTACATTGGAAGGGCTCAGCTTAGAACTCAGAGGATAGAGGAAAAATATCTTTCCTTTCCCAGAATATCTGTTTGTAACATTATCTTATCTATTGCTCTAATATCTTATGTAACCACATTTTGGCATTATCTCCAAGATAATAATACATAAATTCAAAACTATTTTCCTATTTTTATACTAATGAAATTCTTAAAATTGAATTAAAAATACCATTTATAATAGCATCAAAACTAAGAAATATGTAGGGATAAATCTAGAAGAACATTTCATACACTGAAAATTATAAAACATTGAAGAGAGAAATTAGAATAAGTAGGGAAAAACTTTTTCATAGATGAGAAGACTAAATATTGTTAAGATGTCAATACTCACTAGATTTTTCTGTAGGTAGATTTCCCAATCAAAAGCCCCAAAAGATATTTTTGTAGAAATTGAAAAGCTGAATCTAGAATCAGCCAACACAGAGAAATTGAAATCTCCAAAATAACCAAATAACTTTAAAATAAAACAAAGTGAAAGGAGTAACACAACCTAAATTGTAGACATATTATAAAGCTACAATCAAAACAGTGTCATATTGATGTCAAGATAAACAAATACATCAGTGGAAAAGAAAGCTCAGAAACAGACCCATACAAGTTTCTTTCATACTTCCTTTAAACCATTGACACTAGTTTCTATCAAAGGTAAAACAGCAATTCAAGAAGTAAAGCTAGTCTTTTCAATTAAAAAAAAAAGTTCAAAAAATTGGATTACTATTGCAGAAATATGTTGCTTAATCCATACTTCACACTATATACAAAATTAACTCAAGGTTAGTCAAAGACCTAAATGTAAGACCAAAAGCTATAAAACTTCTAGAAAATACACAAAGGAAAATCTTCATGATCTTGAATTATGGGGAGATTTCTTAGCTATGACATCAAAGGCACAATCTGTTTTTCAATTAAAAAGAATTAAGATAGTTTGAAAGTCAGTGTTAAAAGAATGACAATGCCAACCATTGAGGAGTGAGAAGTTAAGATGGCAGAGCAGTAGGGGGGCCCTAGCCTTGTTTCATCTCTCAAAAACAGCTAGATAAATATCAAATCACTCAGACTACCCAAGAAATCAATCTGAATGCTGAGAGAACAAACTTCAGAATTAGAGGGAAAGAAGAAGCCACATCATGGAAGATAGGAGGCGCAGATACATGATTTCTGGGGAAAGAGAAACACTGATACTGTAGAATGAAATGGACCTTGATCTCCAAGAGAGGAAAAAGAGAGATAGAGAGAGAAACAGAAAGAAAGTGGTGTGCTGGGGGTTCCACTAAAGAAACACTTCCCCAAAACTATTGACTTGGAAAACTAGAGTGGACAATTATCACAAGTTTTTATAAGCAGGGAGCTGAAAGTGTGAAGTTGTAGAAGATTGCACCATTTCTGGGTAGCACCTGGTGGGTATAGCTTCTGTGTGGGGGGAGGGCAGAGGTCCTGGAGGGGACAGCATGCTCTGAGGATCCCCTGGGTCACTCTGGAAGACACAGTTCCCCTTCTTGGATAGCATTTGGGAGAGGTGGCACAGCCTCTCTGGGGATGAAAGAATTGGTAGGCACCACTGTGCTGCACTGTTCTTTAGCATGGGATCAGAGACCCTTACGGAAGGCAGCAAACCTTGGTGCCAGATTTTTGCTATGCTTAACCATAAACTGTGAACAACTGTGTGGTTGTGGGACTATTTTTCTGGGACTAACTGGCACCACCCACAGTGTGTCAAGACCCTCCCCTGAGGAGATCTGTGCTGCCCTGGATCCCTAAAAATTGGAGTTTTGAAATCCAGCCATATGCCTGAGAAAAAAGACAAGAGAACTGTGTTGCCTGCCATGCAGACAGCTCAGACATAGAGTGAAGGTAGGGCTCTGACAGAATTGAGTGACATAAGAGAGGAGATTGTTCATTCTTCTGTGAGGGTTTCCTGAAGAGTAGCAAGTGTGAACTCCCTGGTCTGGGGAGGAAAGAGCTGGCAATGCCATTTCTTCCACATCCTCCAGAACTGACCATCTCAGTGAGCATTACAATACCCCCCAGTGGAGGCTGGAGCTGCTAAGACCAATCCCACCCCTCCACAGACAGAGACACTGTAGGTACATCTTTACTAGGGCAACTAGGCCTGAGAAGAAGTGCAGACCTTCCCCCAAAAGACCAACACAAACCCCTCAAGCACACCAATCTACTGATCACAGAGTGCTGTAAATCTTCAGCTCTAGGGGAAATAGGATCTAGCCTCTTTTAACAGGCAGACCAAAACTTACCTAGTTAAAACTTGCCAGACAGTGGACAAGGTCTTCTGCAGAGTTTCTCCTTGCCTCCATTGCAGGCAAGGAGAAATCTGCAAAAGGCTGACCTGGTGGAAAGAGCAGATAAGACACAACAGAAGAGCACACACTCTGAAAAATGTCCTGAAGCACCAGGCCCTCTTCTTAAGAAGAGAGCCATCTCTCTCAAGAACAGTTAAATAACAGGCTTTCTTAATGCACGCACGCGCGCACACACACACACACACACACACACACACACACACAGTGATCTAGACAAAATGACAAGACAGAGAAATTCACCCCAAAAGAAAGAAGGGGAAGACATAATGAATGGGGATTTAATCAAAACAGATATAAGAAAGTTGTCTAAACCAGATTTTAAAACAACAATCATAAGGTTACTAGCTGGGCTTGAGAAAAGACACTAGAGAATCCCTAACTGCAGAGATAAAAGAACTAAGAACTAGTCAGGCCAAAATAAAAAGTGCTATAACTGAGTTGCAAAATTGTTGGATGTAATAACAATGTGAATGGATGAAAAAGAATGAATCAGTAATATGGAAGATAAAATTATGGAAAATAATGAGGCTGAAAGAAGAGGGGAAAGAAAGTATTGGATCACAAATGAACAATTAGGGAACTCTGTGACTCCATAACATTGATATCATAGGAGCTCCAGAAGAAGAGAGGGAAAAAGGGTCAGAATGTTTATTTTAGCAAATCACAGCTGAAATCTTCCCTAATCTGGGAAAGGAAATAATCATCCACATTCAGGAAGCACAGAAAAGTCCCATCAAATTTAACAAAAGCCAGCCATCACCAAGACATAGAACAGTAGAATTTGCAAAATATAAATGAAATCCCGAAAGCTTCAAGGGGAAATAAATCCTTAGCCTATAAGGAACAACAAATTTACAGCAGATCTATCCACAGAAACCTGGCAGACATAAGAATCAAATAAGAAGAGAATGACATGATACCTAACCCTAGGGTGCTAAAGGAGGGGGGGGGGTATGCAGTCAAGAATACTTTATTCAGCAAAACTGTCATTCAGAACAGGAGAGATAAAGTGTCCCAGACCATTACAGTCTTTGAAAAATACTGAATAAATTAACCTCTTAACAACTGGAGAAAAAAAAAAAAAGTTTCCCAGACAAATTAAAACTAAATGAGTTGGCCACTAAACCAACCTTGTAAAAAATATTAAAGGGGACTCTTGAGTGGGAAACAAAGACTAAAGGCAACAAACACTAGAAAGGGACAAAGAAATCTCCAAAAATAGTGACTCTACAGGCAATACAATGATACTAAATTATTATCTATCAATAATTACTCTGGGGGCACCTGGGTGGCTCAGTCGTTAAGCGTCTGCCTTCAGCTCAGGTCATGATCCCAACCTCCTGGGATCGAGCCCCACATCTGGCTGCTTGCTCAACGGGAGGCCTGCTTCTCCCTCTCTCACTCTCCCTGCTTGTGTTCCCTCTCTCTCTTACGAATAAATAATAAAATCTTTAAAAAAAAAATTACTCTGAATGTAAATGGACTAAATTCTCCCTCTCCCTCTGCCTCTCCCCCTGGCTTATGCTCTCACTCTCTCTCTCTTTTCAAATAAATAAATAAAATTTTAAAAGAATGGTTAACCAAGAAATTAAAGAAGGAGAAAAATAATATGAAAACAAATGCAAACAAAAACATGGCAGGAACACCTGGGTGGATCAGTGGGTTAAGCCTCTGCCTTCAGCTCAGGTCATGATCTCAGGGTCCTGGGATCGAGTCCCACATCAGGCTCTCTGCTCAGCAGGGAACCTGCTTCCCCCCAATCCCTGCCTGCCTCTCTGCCTGCTTGTGATCTCTCTTTGTCAAATAAATTGATGAAATCTTAAAATAACAACAACAACAAAACATGACAGTCCCAATCCTTTGGGATGAAGTAAAGGTGGTTCTGTGGAAGAAGTACATAGAAAGAGTCCTACCCCAGGAAACAAGGAAAGTCTCAAATAGACAACTTAACGTTACACTTAAAGGAGCTAGAAAAGAATAACAAATAAAGCTTATAGCCAGCAGAAGAAGGGAAATAATAGAGATTAGATGAGAAATAAATGATATAAGACCAGCAACAATAAAAACACAGTAGAATAGATCAACAAGACTAAGAGCTAGTTCTTTCAAAGAATTAACAAGATTGATAACCTGCTAGCAGACTTATCAAAAAGAAAAGAGATAGGACCCAAATAAATAAAATCATGAATAAAAGAGTAGAGATCACAACTAACATCACAGAAATACAAACAAATATAAGAGAAGATTATGAAAAACTATATGCCAAAAAACTGGGCAATCTGGAAGAAATGAATAAAATTCTAGAAGCATACTAATTATCAAAACTGAAACAGGAAGAAATAGAACATTTGAACAGACTGATAACCAGCAAAGAAATTGAATCAGTAATTAAAAATCTCTCAAAAAATAAAAGTCCAGGCCCAGAAGGCTTCCAAGGGAAATTATAAGAGACATTGAAAGAAGACTTAATTTCTATTATTCACAAACTGTTCCAAAAAATAGAAATGGAAGGAAAACCCTCAAACTCCTTCTAAGAGGCCAACATTACTTTAATTTCAAAATTAATGAAATACTCTACTAAAAAGGAGAATTACAGACCAAGACCCCTGATAAACATTGATGCAAACATTCTGAAAAAGTTATGAGCAAATTGAATCCAACAATACATTAAAAGAACTATTCACATGATCAAGTGAGATTAATCCCTGGGCTGCAGTTTTGGTTCAATATTCATAAACCAATCAACATGACACACCACATTAATAAAAGAAAGGATAAGAACCACATGATCCTCTCAATAGATGCAGAGAAAGCTTTTGACAAAGTATAGCATCCATTCTTGATAAAAACACTCAACAAAGTAGTGATAGAGGAAACATACCTCAATATCATAGAGGCCATATAAACAAAGGTCCACAGCTAATATAATCCTCAATGGGGATGGTTGCCTGGTGACTCAGTTGGTTAAGCATCTGCCATCAGCTCATGTCATAATCCCAAAGTTTTGGGATCAAACCCCACATCGGGCTCCCTGCTCAATGGGGAGTCTGCTTCTCCTTCTCCCCCGGCCCCTCTCCCTGCTTATGCTGAAGCTCTATCTCTCAGACTGTCTCCCTCTTCCAAATAAATAAAAAACATCTTAAAAAAATCATCCTCAATGGGGAGAAACAGAGAGCTTTTCCTCAATAGTCAGGAACAAGACAGGGATGTCCACTCTCACTGCTGTTATTTAGCATAGTACTGGAAGTCCTAGTCTCAACAATCAGACAACAAAATCAAGAAATCAAACCATCCAGATCATTAAGGAAGAAATCGAACTTCCACTATCCACACATAACATGATGTTCTATGTAGAATATCTGAAAGACTCCAGGAAGAAATTACTAGAACTGATACACAAATTCAGCAAAGTCACAGGATACAAAATCAATGTACAGAAATCTGTGACACTTCCATACATCTATAATGAAAGAGCAGAGAGAGAAATCAAAATATCAATCTTAGTTACAAATGCACCAAAACCCATAAGATATTCAGGAATGAGCCTAACAGAAGAGGTAAAAGGTCTGTATTCTGATAACTGTAGAATGAAATCGAGGACGACAAAAAAAAAAAAAAAAAAAAAAAAAAAAAAGGAAAAACATCCCATGCTCACAGATTGAAAGAACAAATATCGTTAAAATGGTCTATACTACTTAAAGCAATCTATACGTTTATTAAAATCCCTGTCAAAATACCACCAGCATTTTTCACAGAGCTACAACAAACAATCCTAAAATTTTTATAGAACCACAGAGGACCCCAAATAGCTAAAGCAACCTTAAAAAAGGAAAGCAAAGCTGGAGGCATCACAATTCTGGATTTCAAGCTATGTTACAAAGGTATGGTACTGGTGCAAAAATAGACACAAAGATCAATGGAACAGAATAGAAAGCCCAGAAATGGACCCACAACATTGGTCAATTAATCTTTGATGAAGCAGGAAAGACTATCCAATGGAAAAAGGACAGTCTCTTCAACAAATGATGTTGGGAAAACTTGACACAACGTGTAGAAGAATGAAACCATCCACAAATATAAATTAAAAATGGATGAAAGACCTAAATGTAAAATAGGAAACCATCAAAATCCTACAGGAGAACATAGGCAGAAACTCTTTGCAACTGGCCATAGCACCTTCTACTAGACATGTATCCTCAGGCAAGGGAAACAAAAGTGAATATGAACTATTGGATCTTCATCAAGATAAAAAGCTTATGCACAATGAAGGAAACAATCAAAACTAAAAAGCAATCTTGAGAATGGGAGAAGATATTAGCAAATGACATATCTGCCAAGGGGTTAGTATCCAAAATCTAGAAATAATTTACCAAACTCAACACCTAAAAAGAAAATAATCCAGTTAAGAAGTGGGCAGAAAACATGAAAAGACATTTTCCCAAAGAAGACATACTGATGGTTAACAGACACATGAAAAAATGGTCAACATCACTCATCATCAAGGGAATATAAATCAAAACCACAATGAGATACCATCTCACACATGTCAGATGGCTAAAATTAAGAACACAAGGAACAACAGACATTGGTGAGGATGTGGAAAAAGGTGAAAATGTTTACACTGTTGATGGGAATACAAATTGGTACAGCCACTCTAGAAAACAACCAGGAGGTTCTCAAAAAAGTAAAAAAAAAAAAAAAAAAAAAAAAGAACTACCTTTCTACGTGACAATTATACTTAAGTATTTACTTAAAGGAGACAAAAATACTGATATGAAGGGGTACATGCATCCTGATGTTTATAGCAGCATTGTGAACAATAGCCAAATTATGGAAATATCCCAACTGTCCATCATCTGATGAATGGATAAAGAATAAGTCACACACATACACACACACAAGATATTACTCAGCAATCAAAAAGATGTGCAGTGAAGTAGATGTCATTAGCATAGTATGTGAAGTTAAATAAGCTAGTCAGAGAAAGATAAATACCATAGGATTTCACTCATATGTGGAATTTAGGAAACAAAGCAGAGGAACATAGGGGAAGGGGAAAAAAGAGACCAAGGAGGAAGCAAACTACTAAAGACTCTTAACTATAGAGAAGAAACTGAGGATTGATGGAGGGAGGTGGGCAGGGAGATGGAGTAAATACATGATGGATATTAAGAAGGGTACGTTTGATATGCACTGGGTGTTATATGCACATGATGAATCACTAAATTCTACAGTTGAAACCAATCTTACCATATATGTTAACTAGAATTTAAATACAAACTTGAAATAAAAAAAGTCTGACAATTGGTTGAAGGAAAATATTTGTAAAGCATATATTGGATAAACACATTCAATCTAAAATGTATAGTAAACAAACAAAAAAAACATGAAAAATGACAAAATATTTAATTTAATATTTAAACAGAAACTTTTTTTTAAGATTTTATTTATTTATTTGATAGAGAGAGAGAAATCACAAGTAGGCAGAGAAGCAGGCAGAGGGGAGGGGGAAGCAGGCCCCCCCGCCAAGCAGAGAGCCTGATGTGGGGCTCAATCCCAGGACCCCGGGATTACGACCTAAACTGAAAGCAGGGGCTTAACCCACTGAGCCACACAGGCGCCCCTTAAACAGAAACTTTATCAAAGAAAATCTCTTATTTAGTGATAAGAGTTTAATCAATGAAGCAGGACACTAACTAACGAAGCAGGAGATTTCAGATGGTTTTAATTACTTTTCTAGCATTAATATCTAAAATTTAAACAATTTTACTTATGTTTCAGTTGGACTTCATAAAAGAAAGAGGAAACAAATGGACTCTTCTTCAAATAAATAACTTGTTTTAAAAATAGAAAAGCTGTATCATTAGTTAATTGGAGCTTACTAAATTTTTAATTTATATAAAACATCTGTAACTAGTAAGCATTTTTAGAGAACATGGTAGTTGAGGAAAACAAAACAAAACAAAATTTGATTTTTTTGGACAATATTTACATTAGTTGATATAAATTAATTAGTTTTCTTTAATTTTATACCCACATAAGCACTTTCATGTTCCAGTGGCCAAACACAAAGCAAGATATTTAACGAACTCAGCAAGTAAGGAATATTTGTTGTTCAAAGCTGGATATTTGATCAAAAGCCTTTTAAATTGTATTTGATTTTAATATTTGATTTGATTATTCCCTTTTCCATCAATTTTGCTTGAATAAATTTTGGTCATTAAGGAACCTAAAATCCTGAATGGCTTTCAGTGTTTTATTTAGCATGGACTTTAAGCTTTGGGGAGGATTTTTCTTTTTTTATTCAAAATATAATGTTGATGCTATTTGTCATGGACCAAAGCTAGACAGTTTAGTATTTTAGAGCCAGTTCTTCCCATCAATCATTTTTGAAATAGCAATGGCATTTGCACTACCGGCTTCCTATTATTGATTATTCTTAAAGTTATAACTACAAAAGTTAATGTGATAATGTGACCCTATTTCACCAATCAAAAGGTTGAACCATAAAGGTTAACATTTCTATTAACTCACCAAAGGATTCTTTGGCATAACCAAACTGCATATTCTAGTTCAATACAGTACTTCTCATTTTTTTTTCAAATGTATTTTGGAATTTGAAAAACATTGGAATATGAATTGTATTTAATTTTCTTTTTTTAGGAAGTCTCTCTATGTAATGCATCAATAAGAAAGAACATCACAGTGCTATTTTATTTTGGTTGGTATGAGATATTCAAAATTAATCCCACAAAGTTAAATTTTGGACTTCTAAGACATGGTCTCCAAAAATATTTGAATTAGTGGAAAGATAAATGAATTATATTGTTCTTTCTCTCTACCATAGTCCACTTATACATGTGATAGAAAATCTGCAGAGCCAACTCTCAGGTATTTTCATTTTTATTAATGATAGTATTGTGTTGTCCATTTACAATACAATAATTGTGAAACATAATCCTTGAACACGTATATGTAAGTTCAAGGTATTATCCAGACATTTGGGTATCAAAAAGCATGAAAAATGAAAAAGACCAGTATAAGTTGCCATTTTATCTTTTAAAATTTTCGAAAGGACACGAGAATTTACAAACAGCATATTACTTTTTATTTTATTATTATTGTGTGATTGAAAACAACAGGGAAAGTCTGGTCAAAGGGTACAAACTTCTAGTTATAAGACAAATAAGTTTCAATGATCTAATTAGCAATACTATTATGTACTTGAAGGTTGTTAAGAAAGGATGTCTTAAATATTTTCATCACAAAATATAAGGTGTTGAATTTGTTAACTGTCCTTACCGTGATAACCATTTTATAATATATATGTGTATCAACATATATATGTGTGTGTATATAACAATATATATGTGTATCAACTTATACAATTTTATATGTCAATTATATTTCAGTAAAGCTGCAAAAAAAAAGAGGGAATTTAAACCAAAAAAGTAGGAAGAATATAATATTAGCAAAAATAATTTAAGTTTTGTTTAAAATTCACTTCATTTAGGGTGCCTGGGTGGCTCAGTGGGTTGAGCATCTGCCTTCAGCTCAGGTCATGATCTCATGTTCCTGGGATTGAGTCCCACACTGGGCTCTCTGCTCAGTGGGGAGCCTACTCCCCCCCCCACCTCTCTGCCTACTTGTGATCTCTCTCTGTCAAATAAATAAATAAAATCTTTTTGGGATGCCTGGGTGGCTCAGTTGGTTAAGCAGCTGCCTTGGGCTCAGGTCATGATCCCAGCATCCTGGGATAGAGTCCCACATTGGGCTCCTTGCTCGGCAGGGAGCCTGCTTCTCCCTCTGCCTCTCCCTGCCACTCTGTCTGCCTCTGCTCGCTCTCTCTCGCTCTCTCTCTAACAAATAAATAAATAAAATCTTTTAAAAAATATTTTTAAAAAATCACCTAATTTTCCTTATCCTTCTTCTTACTCTACTTTTTAAGTCAAATCAACAAAACAAAGAAACAAATTAACAAATGCATTACCATTGATTAGCAAGAGAGTTAGACCAGCAAATGAACCATTAATAGCTATAAATGTATCTTCTGATGCTGGTTTGCAGAATATAGTCAAAGCCTGATTCAGGTAAGAGTTCTCACTATTGTCTGCCTTTTAGAGTCCAACTTGCACAGGTGTCCATTGTGAAATTATACTATGCGACCCTATTGATTTAAAATTTTGTTTTCATTGAATGGCTTTGGGTTCACAGAAGTGCTCATCTTTTCTATATTAGACCATCTTGACCTATAATTTAACTTTGTGTTACTTAGCATAGCTAGAGGAAAAAAATATATATAAAACATGGACACTGACTTCTCAAACAATTAAAATATACATTATATATTGTATTATAACATCTTTATCTTTGACCCCATTTCTAATTCTGACTTTTGTATTTTGTTTATGGTTAGTAATAACAATTCCTCCATAATTTGCATTTATGAGAATATCCATTGTAAGTATAAGAAATGCTTCTGTGACTTTTCTACTTTAGAGCTGGAAGGAACTTTATAAACATTAAATAATTAATTCTCACAACATTCAAGGCAAAATTTAATATTTTCACTTCATAACCAGGGAAATGTAAAGTTATCGGCTAAATGCATTAGATAAAATGCTTGTCAGGTCTAGGATGAGAATTTGTAGTGCAAGTCCAGATTTGCAGATGCTAAAAGTAACTAGTTTTTAGAAGGATTATATATTATTATTTGCAACTAATATACTCAGAGTTCTTGAGAGGATGATGTTTTGTACTTTGTCATAAGTTGAGCAAAATTATCTAACTTTTTGAAGAAACTGGAACATTGGTAAATTGCATTAGTAAATGATACAAACTAAAAACTATTTTTTACTACATTCTACTCTTTCCACGTATTTTTGGCATAAATACATGATTTTTGAGCTGGAGTTTCACATTTCACTGAGTTTCACATTCCATAATTCATATTTTACTTTTTGCATTCACAATTTTAATTTGAGTTAATTGAGTATAGCTCATACAAGTGATAGAACAAAAAAATATGCTATGATATACCAATTTTTGTGGTTGAAAGGGACAAATTTCTTACAAAAATGATTTCCTTTCTACTTAATATAGCTATGGTTATAGGAAGAAAAAACACTTTTAATAATACAAAGCTCATTTCAAAAACAGATTATTTAATGCTGACTTAAGCAGATGAAAAATGTACTTTAAATGAGAAGCCAATATAGAAACCAGAAGTATAGAAAACATTTCCTAACGTTTTCCATACCTCATATAGCTGATGGGAGATAGAGATTCCATTACAGAGAACAAAAGAAAGGGTAATAAAAAGGAGCTGGATTTCAAATTTTAGGTGGCCTCAATATGCCTGAGTTTTCTCATACAAAATCATACTTTTTATCCCCCAATGCATTCCATAAGTAAGGAGGTATGGGATGAAGAAATCTTGGATGTAAAAGAATATAAAATATTCTTGTACACCTGAAACTAATATAGCATTGTATGCTAACTAGAATTAAAATAAAAACTTCAAACAAAAATAAGGAAAGAGAATATAAAATGTAAGTAGATATTTTGAATTCCAAATTTTGGGGAAAAAATCTATTTATCTTCCATTTCTAAGTCTCCTATTTTTCTGAGACATAAACATTTGCTTTCCCCTAGTGACTATGGGAATATTTAGATTATGATTATGTATTAATCTAATGTATCTGCAAAGATTTAAAAAAAGGCATTGCTGGCATTGTCTGAACTTTGAAATTTAAATGAGGACTTTTTCTTCTTAGTTACAGAAGACATGTTGAAATCAGTGGTTCCTTGGCTGGCTCAGTCAGTTGGGTGACTGCCTTTGGCTCAGTCCCTGATCCTGGGATCCAGCCAGGTATCAGGCTTCCTGCTCAGTGAGGAGCCTGCTTCTCCCCTCTCTCTGACCCTCCCCCTGGTTGTTTTCCCTCTCTCTCTCTCACATACTTTCTCTCTCTCTCTCTCAAATAAACAAACAAACAAATAAATAAATATATACATACATACATAAATGAATCTTCAAAAAAAAAAAGAAAAAAGAAAACTAGTGAGAGCCTTATTTGCTTTATTGCTTTTGCCTCAGATTCAGATTGATGCCATTTCAGTTTTAAGAGTATTTGAGTAGGACCATAACTTACATATGCAAATAAATGGATCCTTTTAAGTAAAATTAATCAATTAATTAATTAAACAAACAAATAGTAAAAATTAATAAAGAGCATTTGACATTTTTTTCTAGCTAAATATTCTTGCACCATTGCTTTTTTTTTTTTTTTTTTTTTTGGAATCTCTAGGCTTTCATCAGTTTGTTACATGAAGATGAATCTTAAAAGAGTAGAGAAATAAAATTTCAAATTGACACAGACAAAGTTTGAAAAGAAATATTTGCCCAAAGGAAGTTTGTAATGATTTGCAAAGAAAAGAGCTCAAGTCTATCCTGACCTCTGGTTGGACCTCTAGATGACCTTGCAGGCACCTTCAAGTTTAGGTGTGTGAAGAACCATATAATATTAACTTTATAACTCTTACATCATGATAATTTTTAAAAAATATTTTATTTATTTATTTGACAGAGAGAGAGAAATCATAAGTAGGCAGAGAGAGAGGGAAGCAGGCTCCCTGCTGAGCAGAGAGCCCAATGCAGGCCTCAATCCCAGGACCCCAAGATCATGACCTGAGCTAAAGGCAGAGGCCCAACCCACTGAGTCACCCAGGAGGCCCATGATCATTTTAAAGAAGTAAAAGTCATTTTGGGGTGCCTGGGTGGCTCAGTGGGTTAAAGCCTTTGCCTTTGGCTCAGGTCATGATCTCAGGGTCCTGGGATCAAACCCCACATCAGGCTCTCTGCTCAGTGGTGAGCCTGCTTCCTCCTCTCTCTCTGCCTGCCTCTCTGCCTACTTGTGATCTCTATCTGTCAAGTAAATAAACAAAATCTTAAAAAAAAAAAAAGAAGTAAAAGTCATTTTAAATTTACTGATATTTAATTAAAGGCTCTTATTCTGAAACTTTATTACAACTAGAAATGTGAGGACAGTGAGAACATAGATCATTTTATAATCATATGGTATGAAGCCTGTTTTCTATTTCTACTTTTTGGAATGTTCAATATATGTATGTCTACAATATATATTATTTTAGATTAGAAAAGTGGCCAAGCGTGGGCTGTTTTGACTCTAAAATGGGTTAAACTCTTCGTTGGAAATGCATTTACACTGAAATGACTACATAGCAAAGGATTCCATTCTGAAATGTTTTCCAAGGGCATATCAATAATTTAATCTATTATTTTCACAATCATTTCTGATTTCCAAATTTAGAAGTATATTAATCAGTCATAGTGGACACCATTAAGTACTTCTCATAAGTAAATATAATCATCCACTTTGTGTAAAGCAACACGCAAATTTTTATCTAATACATTGAACCTCATTTCATACTCAAATACTGTTTTCTAAATCTACCTTTAAAAAATTTCATGAAGCAAATTAAAGATTCACATAGTATGAGAAATTTTAGAGGCCATACAGTTTTCCATGGTGGGTGAGATAAAGAAATTAACTAATCAGCAATTTAAATATTTTACCTCTCTTGTTTGCATACCTCCTGATAATTAACAGGATTTCTCTTATAGGATGTATAGTAATAATGTTCATTAACACATAATCTCCCATTTAAAAACTGTTAATTATAGTTTATTAGGTAAAATTATTAGTAAAACCATTTGTTTCCCCCTTGAAATAGATGATCTATTTTAAACTCTCCTAGATAGGGGCGCCTGGGTGGCTCAGTGGGTTAAGCCTCTGCCTTCGGCTCAGGTCACGATCTCAGGGTCATGGGATCGAGCCCCACATTGGGCTCTCTGCTCAGCAGGGAGCCTGCTTCCTCCCCTCTCTCTTTACCTGCCTCTCTGCCTACTTGTGATCTCTGTCTGTCAAATAAATAAAATCTTTAAAAAAATAATAAACTGTCCTAGATAAATTATATTTCATATTCCAATTCTAATGCATTGGCAAAATTTTATGGAACCTACCTTGAATTAATATGACAGAATAACATAATAGAAGTGGTATCTTTCCAAAGTAAAAGAAGGAAATTTATGACATATGAATCATAGGTATACTATCTTAATCTTAAGAGTCACTCTAACTAGTATATAAATATCAAGTTAATGATTTAGTTAATCATTAGTTAATGAATGATTTAGTTAATGAGGCTAAAATACTCCTCTAAACAGCAACTTATTCTTTGACTGTATATTATTTGCTATACTGCTTATGTATTGAATGCTGCCAAATGAAACATTGATGTTTAATAAATAATTCAAATCAAACACTGATGTTCTCTGTAAAATTGCATATCCAATAGTTTATCTTTAAATTCTGGTTTCCTGTCAACATTTAATTGTTCAATCATCTTGCATCTGCCTCTAAAAATAACTAGTTTATAAGCTGAGGGTGGGAGGGATCAAGTTGAGAATGGAGAGAGCCTTTTTATAATTTTTTAATTTTTTAAAAAAATAAAAGTATAAGATTCTGAGACATTGATTTCATATTTATGTATAGATAATATTAAGTGAAGATAAGTATAACCTGTTTTTCTTTTTCAATTTAATTTAGTTGTATTCACTCTACATGATTAATCATAGGGAAAAGTATCTATTTTGGGGTTGATATATATGAAATGTTAAAAAAAGAAAAGAAAAAAAAAAAACACAATTTCCTAAGGCTTACATTAAGTAGACTCCATTAGTGACCTGTCATGAGCTCATGCCCATTAAACCTTTGTAAATTATTTCCAATGTTCTAGGATCTGACAAGACCATTATAAGTTAATTTAGTATGCAATATTTTTGCAAATACATACAACTTTTATTATTTTCAGGAATTAAAAGTCATTTATAAAAGTGGTTTACATAAAACAAGTTTAATTAAGTAATTTGTTCATTCCCCCATGACAGTCTTCACACATGATTGAAGACACAGGCTGAATAAGCATATCATTTTTAATAATTTCAACATATTCTGATAAATGCAAAAAGACACAGTTGTAGTTAGAAAAGAAACATAAGAAAAGCCTCTGCTGTGTTTTATGATATTAAAAATGAAGTACATACATGATAAGTGATGCAAGGTAGCCACACTTTATACTTAAAAACAAGGGTCAATAAAAAAGCAAAATACTAATTGTAGGTAAGCCTTGATTACTTTGTTTTTTTCATAAAAGGCACCTGGTTTCATAAAGATAATAATTACCATTGCACAGGCAAGTTAAATGCATATTGGAGAAAAAACATCAAAGATGCTTTTTTTTTTTATTCAATAACATCTTTGAATATTAAACACTTGCTGTTCAAGACTCTAACAGAATATTAGCTCTATAGTATCCAGACAATCTAAATAGGAAAGAATTAAGATAGACTCATGTTATGGCTGAAACGGGTTAATAAACAGTTATACAATTAAGCAAATAATTTGCATATAATACAAGAAGCTCTTTCTAGTCTTATGACATTTGTTCTTAGAGCCAGAAGGCTTTTACCTAATAATATTTTAGGAAGACTGAGAAGACTGCTCTTTTTATCTGATATATTTTGCCCATAGTTTATTATTATTCCACAGTTTTGTCAAGAGTTATGCCTTCTTAAAAATTCTTATTCTAGGGACGCCTGGGTGGCTCAGTTGGTTAAGCAGCTGCCTTCGGCTCGGGTCATGATCCCAGCGTCCTGGGATCGAGTCCCACATCGGGCTCCTTGCTCCGCAGGGAGCCTGCTTCTCCCTCTGCCTCTGCCTGCCTCTCTGTCTGCCTGTGCTCGCTCTCTCTCTCTAACAAATAAATAAAATCTTAAAAAAAAAAAAATTCTTATTCTAATAATTTAAAATAATAATTATATATAAATCCCCAGAAAAGTACATTAAGCATGAATGAGTTTGTCAGTTTGATGGAAGAGTGCAAAAGAAACACAAGGGCTCTGGGTCAGTGCAAACAAGGTTAATCTACTTGATATATCTTGCTAAGGCAAAGCTGGTTACTTGTAGCCTACACTTCCAAATGGTTAAATTTTCACTGCAGCTAGCAACGTTGCTTCCAGAAAATTGACGATTATATTCTATTTCTCTGAAATGTATGACTTTCAGTAATGAAAATGCTTTTTAATATAATAATATTTATGGTCTTGCTCTAAAGTACATTGTTCAAAATTTCCCCCAGATGATGGAAGATCTTAGATGACTAAAATAACTTCAACAAAAGTAATAGTATATGGAGGTGATTTTTATAAATATTAATAAAGACCATTCACTAAGGCCCTCCATATATCGGACACTGGGCAAAGCTTTTTGCATATATTATAGCTTTTAATTCCCTCATAGTTCTAGGCTGTGAAGAACTATATCACCATTTTCCATATTTGGAGTCTGAGTCAGAAAGACTATTGGCTAAAGTCAGAGAATTAGTAAATTAAAAAGCAGAGTTTTGTAGCTAGATCTATTTAGTTGAAGATCAATATTTTAAAGGATCTTTTAAGCATAAACTCTTTTTTTGTGTGTTTCACCAGGCCCAAACTTGTGTTTTTACATGACTAAATACCTTATTTTATTTCTGAAAATCTAGATTAGAAAATTAAGTATTACAGTCTCATCAAAGTGTATTGAGGTTCTATACTTTATGAAATGTTCTTTTCTTTTCTCAACCTAATATTACTTTCAATATTTAATTAATACTAATGTAAAATATTTACTTAATTTTAGATTAAAATTAAAACAAGGAAGTGTATGTTAAAATAAGGATCAATATTCCAAGGATATGCATGTCTATGCTTACATAATTTACTAATTAAATGTTATTATATAAATACCACATTTATATGAAGATAACTCTACATACCATGCACCATAATCTGAACCTCATTTTGATACGAAAACATACTGTCATGGATGCAAGGGGAACTAAGAATGGCATTTCATAGCATAACTGAAAATGTCAATGTCAGGTTCTATGCATGTACATTAAATCAAATGGGATACTGAAGTCACGAAAAATTTTCCAAGCCAGAGTAGACTTTTATCAATTAATTTACCTTATATATGAGGCTGAAACAGGATGGATGAAGAAAAACGTAGCTCCTATTTTGATCATGTAATAGACTGATATAATTATCTGTAACCAAATGCTAAAGGGCTAACACAAATTCAATTTTATTTTTATTTTTAAAAATATTTTATTTATCTAGTTTAGAGACAAAGAGCGAGATAGAGAGATTGCATGACTGGGAAGAGGAGCAGAGGATAAGCAGATTCTAGCTGAGCACAGAGCCCCACACAGGGCTTTATCTTGGGACCCCGAGGTCACAACCCAAGTTGAAACCAAGAGTCAGGCACTCAACTAAATGCACCATCCAGATACCCCAACAAAAGTTCATTTTTAGAATAAGATAAATAATTATGTGTTTCCATTGAGCATAACATTATATATTCCTAAGGCTTTTAAAATCTGATTATCTCTAAATTATTATTTTTTATGTGTTTTGTCCATAATGGCCATAAGTTATCTCTGTATTTTCTTTAAAATTAGAATACATGTGTTCTTTGTACTTAAAATTCCTTTCCTCTATTTTGTCAGTTAAGCTTTACCTTTCCATTAAGATATAGTGCAAGTCTATTGTTTTAAGACTATAGCAGTGATCACTTGAATTCTTGCATAATTTAATAAGGATTTTTTAAAGTGTATGTATTAGCTTAAAGATTATTTATGGAACACCTAAAATATATGAAGCATTATTTGAAGCATAGGAGATACCAAGATGAAAGTGACAAAAAGAGTCCTAAACTCATGGATATAGAAGAGACAATAATCAAGAACTTAAGTAAATATTTAAGGTCCATGCTATATGTATTGAGAACATAAAAGTACAGAGAAATATCACTCTTAGAAGGTGGAAAGTTAAAATACAAACCTCCTAAGATAAGATTACAAGGAAAGGTTCTTTTTTTTTTTTTAAGATTTTATTTATTTATTTGTCAGAGAGAGAGGGAGAGAGAGCAAGCGAGCACAGGCAGACAGAGTGGCAGGCAGAGGGAGAGGGAGAAGCAGGCTCTGTGCCGAGCAAGGAGCCCGATATGGGACTCGATCCCAGGACGCTGGGATCATGACCTGAGCCAAAGGCAGCTGCTTAACCAACTGAGCCACCCAGGTGTCCCAAGGAAAGGTTCTTTTAAGGAAATTATTTTTTACCTGAAATCTGAGGGATGAGCATTAGCAAATGAAGAACCAGTATTTTTTTCCTGTGATAATATAAAATTTGCATATGAAACTACCATGATTGTGCATGAATATTTAAATTTCTTGTAGGATTTTTTTATCCTAGAGAGGGACAGTGATTAGTAGATTGCAAATACAACTTTAAACTTCCTATAGTATAAAATACTTTTCACATGTATGGGAAAAAACACCATTTTTTTCCATTATTTATTTTTTACAGTGTCTTTATGTAATACAAAACTTCTCCTTATAGCCAGGTCGGTTTAAGCTTACTTAATTCAATTTCAAACTGGGAATGGATTTTATGCAAATGTTTAGGCTCACTATCAAATATAATCATGCAAGAGCAGGATAGTGGACAAAATAAGCAAAGCCAAGATTCTAATCCATTTTTAGTGTTCTAGGAATTCAAATAAACAAGGCAAATATGAGGATATTAAAAGCATGTTAGATATGCTTGATAGACATGCATGATAGACACACAGTCAGACATATTATATTAAACAATAAATATAGATTGACATCCAAACTTCTAATAAAGTTACTGGATCATATTACATTGATTTTAAAAACATTTTGTTTCAATCAATGTATTTGATTTTATTTTCTCCTGTACTGATTTGTAGGATTGTGCATTGGATTAGTTTTCAAGAGAAAAATAGTAACATGTAACATTAGGTTACAACAATTTTCTACATTTTATATGCTTTTTTTTTTTATGTTGATTTCTTGGATAGTGTTGTCTTGATCTTAGATACAAGCTTAGTTATTCCTGAGTCCTTGACACATTCTCATTAAACAAAACCCTAATTTTACATTAATTATAATCTTGGGATTTATTTTAGTCCTTTATTGTCACTTTCATTTCCTTTCATGTCCATATGTATTTATAATCTTTTCCTATTTATGTACATTTTGTCAGGTATTTTAAAGCACGTTTGGAATCTGGCAAAAAAAAAAAGGAAAAAAAAAAAAAAGGAAGTGAGAGAAGAAGAAAATAAGGAATATAGTTACTTTTTTCACAAACAAACTGAGAATAAATTTCATATAAATGCTTGGGCTGTCTCTCAAATGCAACCATGCAGAGGAAAGAAACTAGACAATGTGTACAAAAGTTAAGTGATGAGAGAAATAGAAATAGTGGATAGAAACACTCCTACAACAATCCAGTTAACAGAGGTTTCAGATAAGCTTTTTTTTTTTTTT